>BLKR01009990.1:0-75157 GCA_011170035.1 Teleogryllus occipitalis
AATGAAGTTGACAGCACTGCTCTGTCGTGACAGAACTCGCATCTCCCCGCACCCCCCGCTGTGGAGTATCAAGAAAAAGTGCGCGATTAGTACTTGGGTTTTTCTAAGATAGCGGCTGAGGGTAGTATCTCCAAGATTGAATTCGGCACGACTATTTGAGTCATTCTCAGTCCTGCCACTAGAGTCGCTTGATCTGCAGCACTGCTTGATGCGGCCGCGATCATGCGACATCTTGCGGCAGGACTGAGAATGACTCAAAAAGTCGTGCCGAATTCCAATCTGGGAGATACTACCCTCAGCCGCCACGTTATAAAAAAAACAAGAATAGCTTGTCAGCTATGTCGAATTCAGTCGCTGTCTAGAAGAGAATTGAAGAGCTCAATAGAACAAGGGGCTATCTCACATAGGCACAGTTTTGAGATAATGAGAGTTTTACCTGAACTTATCTCATATACATGTTTAAACTTTTAAACACAGTACACTTGCATATAAGTCCATACTGAATTTAAATAAAATATTACACTAAAATAATATTATTTGATATTTTTACATAATGCTAATAACTCAATTTCACAAAAAATGTGGGATACCCCTTGTACTACTTAGCCCTTCAATTCTAGGGACCGGCTGCTCTGATCGGTAGTTTTCCGGGGTTTCTCTGATCAATACCAGGCGAATGCCGGAGCAGTGCCCTAACAAATGGACCACGGACTAAGCGCGATCTTTCCTATATCTTCCTTTTTCTATCCTCACCCCTTACTTACACACACTTACACTTATATGCACTACAATACCACACGTCGGGAGATTAGAGCTTGTCGCGGCTGTGGCGGTGCCACGCTGGTGAGCGATACCTGGTTGGGAAAAACACCTCCAACCGACGGTAGGTCGGGGCCGGATCTCGCCATTCAGCGGGGGAAGATCACCGCCACTTCTCGCTATAAAATATGCATTACACTTACGGGACTAATTACCTTAATAGTTGACGCGCCCTTAATCATCAATCAATTACCAAAAAAGTTTTTTTCTGACTCCTATACGAAGTAAATTGTTTTCTGGGTTTCTTCATGAATGGGCAAACAAAACCTGTTTTGGCTATACTGTCCAGTACGCTCTAGAACCTAAACTGTGAGATTAAAGATATGGAGGAAGATAACCTATTGCTCGATAGTTTGATACCTGGAAATTAAATAATAAGAAAATATTAATAAAATCAATAAAATATTTATAAAGCATTGAACAAATATATGATGAACGATAAATAAATTATGAGTGAATATATAAATGAAGAATAAATGATGAATGAGAAAATAATATATAAATGAATGATGAGATGAACACATAAATAAATAAATAATGATGAGTAAATTAAAGATGAATTAATAAATAAAAGACGAATGGATGAATAAATGAATGAATAAATAAATGAAGAATGAATAAATAAAAGTTGAATGAATACATAAATAATGAATGAATGAATGAATGAATGATTAATGGATAAATAAATGAATGAATAAATAAAAGTTGAATGAACACATAATAATGAATGAATAAATAAAAGATCAATGAATTCAGAAATGATGAATGAATATATAAAAGATGAGTGAATAAATGATTGAGAACCAATGAATAAGCGAATGGTATGGCGTGCGGGTGCGCAGGTGGCGGAGGCGGCGCTGCGGCGCACGCGCCTGGGGCGGGAGCTGCTGCGTGCGGCGCAAGATGGCCGCCTGAGCGACGTGCGCAGCCTCCTCGACGCAGGCGCAGACCCCAACTTCGCGCGCGGCTCCGACTGGCGCCCCATCCACAGGCACGCCCCGGCTCACCAGCCACATCATCAGGGTGCTCGGACTTACCCGCACCGAAAGACAGAACTACGGATGTGCCCTTAACAGTTAAACTGTTATTTCTTAACCGTTAACGTTTCGTAACTGTTTCGCGAAATAACAATTATTTCGTTTATCCTGTTATTGGCTGTTATCGGTTGAAATGCATAGAACTGCAACCTACTGGGCCTAATCCGAACTACTACAAGCTTTTGTGGCAACCATTTTGTACGTTAACAGCTTCACTGCAGCTAATCAATAATGATTTGCCAATGTTCGAATTATAGATTCATTAATACATAATTCGTCATTATTACACACCATGTGCCACACTATTTTTATATTTTATTGTATACACTACAACAAGATGTCTGTCCTTTAAATTAAGTCCGCCCAATATGTTAATTTATTTCTGTCCCATTGCTGCTTATTGAGATCAACTAATAGTTTCCTAGGTCCAATAAAGTAAAATGAGTTACGGTCAAATAACTCACGTTGTAATACTTGCTATTCGATAGTCATTAACACTTTAGCTATAGGTAAGCAAAAACACTGTTTCTCCTCATTATTTTTGGCACTCGTCACTTCACTGTGCACAAGTTGCATATTTGAAAGAATATTTACAATCTGAACCCGAATCACTTTCGTTTTAGTAATATTCTATATTCTATACACATTCGCTACACATTATATGAATTACTATTCATCCTTGGCAGTTAATCCAGTATCGTTCATATCAGCTGCTTCTCTGTCCAAACATGTTAGGGAAAGTAGTGCAAGGAAGCGCCGTAAGGTAGCTGCACAAGGTTTACGATGCTACCAACGTTATTCGTTTTGCGTGGTTTAACTCTTAGCAGTCGCTACAACTGCATTAACTCTTAGAAGTCGGCCATGTTAGGTTGCTGGTCATGGACCTGTTATTTTTCAACTGTTATTAATAACAGCTATTACGAGTCAGCTGTTTTGTGATAACAGCTATTGAAGGAAAGCTGTTAAGCCCATCTCTAGACAGAACATCTGATGACCAACAAGAATATACTCGTATATATAAAATGATTGTGCCAACGATTAATCATAAATCAGAAAACACTATTTTTTGCCCCAAGAAATACTATGCACATTCTCTGCGCAGTCCTATACCGTGATCGGGCGTAACTGTTACATTATTATATTCGGCAATATGATTCATAGAAAACTACCGTCGACTAAAGGTAGCATATTGATTGTCTGATATTACTGTTATAGGTGGCTCCAACTTTAATTGAAGACAATGAAAATAGTTAATTTTTCTAATCATTTAAGAAATATTTAAGAATTTAAAACCAATATTCTCAAAACTCAAACCTTTCTAAATAAATACCTAAGAATAATCACAAAAGCATTCTGGTTTATCCCAAACTTCCAGCTCCATCAAGAAGTCGGTATCACCCCCATTACTGTACATTTCTCTCTTCTATTGCAAACAAAATGTCTGGAATAACAGCTACCGATTTCAACTTAGAAAAGTGTACCATCATCAGAAACGTTTGAAAAGAAAACTGTCCAGGGAATTTTTTTGACCCTCTTAAACCGACTGGACACGATTAATCTTTTCGTACAATGTAATATACTCCTGAAATGAAATAATCACAATAATAATGTAAACCGACTCTATGAAAATTAATCACTGTATCAGTCGTAGTCGGTTGCTGAGGACCACAGGCAAAGCTAAAATAAATCAAAAAAAATATATTGTATTGTAACAATTGCATCCTACAATTGTTCATGATTAAAAAACCTCACAGTTACAAAATTTTGATTGTCTTTAATTAATTGTATGAGCCATCTATAATACGATATCATTCATGCAAAGTGCCATGCCGGTGTGCTCCCCCTGAACTTGATCGTGAATCTTATCTGCCCTTTTCTTAGGGTCGATGGTCCCCGGTCGAGCTGTTTTCGCGAACTTTCAGAAGGCAGAGGTTTACCGCTCCGGAGACCACACCCTGGGCTCGCAACCGGTAGAACGGACGGCAACAAAAGAAAAGACGAGCGTTTCTTAACCGCACAGCCGGCAAACTATAAAGCCTTCTAATTTAATGATTTCAAGCGCGGTAAAGAGTAATGTGCGGTGGATGTTTACCTTTTGCGCAAGTCTGAGCACTAAGCAGGATTACTCGCTTCGCCCGTACTAACTCACCTTCTTCAATCGGCGTTGTCTTCTGAATTCTGTATGAATCAAAATATCCCTTAGGCATTTTTCTCATAAAATCTCTAGTGTTTCTAGAGCAGGGTGACCAGACGTCCTCTTTTCTGTACTTTTGTCCGGGATCGGGGCGGACTTTTTAAAACTCATGAATTGTCCTTTTTGTAACTTGCTCGTCTGAAAGCATTATATTTTGAAATTATTGCTTTTGACTCCTATTTACATTAATGTACAAATAGCTGGCAGCACTTATCCCTGGAATGTTCTCTCTTCTCTGTGCAAATCGAGAGGTTCACTCATTCTGTCCGAACTTGTCCTTAGTGGTTTTATGAAATGTTGGCGATTCTGTCGAGGAAGTGAACACGTGATTATTATTTTCCTAGTTATGTATTATCTAAAGATGTATTGTGATGGTTTAAAATGCCATAGTGAATATGCAAGTTAAACAATGCCCTAGCCACCAAATATCGTGCATTCAAAATGGGAAGCAAAGTTGGTGCAGCTGAAAACAAAGTTTGTGTAGCTGGATACTACGTCTCTATTTCAAATAAAGATTTCTTTTTGCATGTTTCAGTACTTTACATCTGCGAGAATACTTCCATAAATATACAATATACAAAGTAACATGTGTACAGGCATTCAATGTGACACATATTACATTATTATTTAAAATTGTATGGACTTTTCCACCAAGTGTCCTCCTTTTCATCGATGAGGATCTGGTCAACCTATTCTAGAACTACCTGTTAATTAAATATATCTGGTAAAGTCGATATATCGAAAGGTGGTGCTTTAAAATTTGTTCTATTTTTCACGAGAAATAAATCTTAATTTGATTAATTCGTATAACAATAAATCAAAAGCGTAGGCTTGTGTGGCCGGAGTCAGTATCTACTTGGCTGTCCGGGAGACGCCGCGTCCTAGGCAACGATGCCAATGTTTCGGCCATCATGCTGCGACCTTCCTCAGGGCAAAATGCGTGGAGATGTACTGCGCACGGGTTTATGAAGATCAAGGTTCACCACCATCCGACAACCATCGTTTCTCCACATTGGTCGATCGTCCGGCAAATAGGCTGGCGGGAAGAAGGGAAATTCGGCTAGTGGGATTTTCAAGACTCTCGCTATCTCTTCCAGCGATGCACCGCGTTGACCAGCTTCCCCCCCCCCCGCCGGTCTTCCTAGTGCTGTTCCCGAACCTTCTTACACACACACACACACACACACACACACAAGATCTACATGTCGGAAGACCAGTCTAATGCTTAGAGCTTGTCCCGGATGACGGAGGTAACTAGAAAGGGAAATCCCCACAAGACGACGTGCAGATCAACTCCAGACCTCACGTTCTGGCGCAGAAGGAACAAAGTTACCTTTCGTGATGTAATATACACTACACTAGCGGTACTGAAAACCCTAGCATTCACGCGTTCCAAAAATAGAAATAATCAATCAATCGATGCAAACCGGATGTAGTGATCGATACATCGCTAAAGGGTTTTCGATGTCGATGAAAACATCGACGAGAAACATCGATATTTACAACATGGATGTTTTAATTATAGACTAATAAATACGCTGTTTTCCTATACATTTTTAATTACAGTACGTAAAAGGGATATATTTTATTGTTTGATTAACAGCATGATAGTATTATGTCAAAATTATTATGGAATGTAAAGAATGAAATTAATAAAGAACGTCGTGTTTTTCTATCGATTTCGTGTTTCACTGTCGATTCAAGCAATGACATACATGACATGGCGATAACATACATTCATAACACGATCAGCTCCCAAATTTCCTCAGACTGCACAGCGTGATAAAGAGGATGACGCAAAACAACGATATTACCGTGGATCGCTGCTACTCTAAAACGTGCTTAAACCCCTTTATTAAAAATAAGTAAATAAAATAAGAATTTAAAAAACATCGATGTTTTTGCAACAAAATATCGATGTGAAGAAAACATCGAAAGTAAAATATCGATGTTAATATATCTATGCGCGATGGTGTAACGGTTAGCGTATACCAAAGCCGTAGCTGTTATACCCAAGTTTGCGGGTTCGAACCCGATCGAAGCCGTGGATTTTTAAGGGCGAAAAAACCTTCGTACGCCTTCCTTCGGAGGGGAAGTAAAGCCGGCTGTCCCATGTTAGTAGATTTACTGCATGTAAAAGATCCTCAAGCCTAAATGACGCCTCTGAGCTAAATTCAAAATCGCCTATTTCGTCGCCCAAGTAATACCTTCTTTCTATCATGGTTGGTGAAAGGAGCGTAGCGGAATTTGCGTGGTCAGACGGAAGAGCAGGCCTCATGGTCTGAGTCTCGCCACGTAAAATAAGGCAAATTCAATTCAATATGTTTCCGGTGGAAAACATCGATGATAGATTGATTTTTTTGTTTTGCCGTCCCTAACCGGGCAGCGTGCGAGTCCCGTGTGTCCCGTGTGCGCAGGGCGGCCAGGGTGGGCTGCCAGGACGTGGTGACCCTGCTGCTGAGCAGGGGCGCCAACGTCAACTCCAAGACGCACTTCGGCTTCACGGCGCTGCACATCGCGTCGTACAACGACCACACGGGCCGCTGCACGTCCGTGCTGCTGGAGGCCGGCGGCGACGTGCACGCGCGCACGCGGTCGGGCCGCACGCCCCTGCACGCGGCGGCCGAGTGCGGCAACGTGTTGGCAGTCCTGTCGCTGCTGGCCGCCGGCGCCAGCCGCGCGGACACCAACGACGACGGGAAGACGCCCTACCAGCTGGCCAAGACCAACTGCATCCGCCGGCTGCTCAGCCGGTAGCACTTGGTGTTGTTTTTAAACTTTACGGACTTCATTTGTTAATATTGGACTAATTTAAAACAAGAATTTACTACGTCATTGTAATTTTGACCTGTTTACGTAGAAATATATATATTTATATATTGTGTCATTAATTTAATTTAAATTTAATATAATTAATTTTAATTTAAATTAATTTAATTTATTATTAATTTCGTATTTGGGATAAATCCAGAATGAAAGTCAACAAGACATTTTATACGAATTTTAAAAATTTATAGAAACATTTTCCTAAGATACGATAAAGTAAATCCAGCAGTAGTGGGCAGTTGAGTTGGCCCAACCAACTGCATCCGACGGCTGCTCTGCCAGTAGCACATGACGTCTATGGTGTTATTTTTTAACTTCACGGATTTAATTTGTTAATATTGGACTAATTTAAAAGAAGAAATTTACTACGTCGTTGTAATTTGGAACTGTATAGTAGAAATATATTTATGTATTGTGTTTACGTTTAATTTCGTATTTGGGATAAATGCAGAATGAAAACCAATAAGATATTTTACATGAATTTTCAAAATTTATACAAACACTTCTGTGAGATACGACAAAATAAATCCGGCGGTAGCGGGCAGTTGAGTTGGCCCAGACCAACTGCATCCGACGGCTGCTCAGCAGGTAGCACATAGGATGGGTCTACGATCATTTCGGAGGGGGCTATCATAGATTTTTGTTAAATAATAAACATTTATTATATTGTATATTATTTATGTAGTGTGTATGATCCTATACGATATTATTTTTTAAATACATAATTCTAACATAAATTAATATTTAAATCAATTTTACCAAATGAAAGAAGGTAACCAACAAAAACTCTATGCCTTTTTGCGGTGGCATCCTCCCCCTGGAACCACCACAGGATGTAATTGCTTTTCCTGAAAGTAACCAGTATTTTTTAAAACTGGGAATAAGAGTTTCCTATTGATATTTCAATGGCGGCGGTAGCGGACAGTTGAGTTGCCCAAGACCAACTGCATCCGAAGGCTGCTTAGCCGATGGTTTCTAGTACAAGTGAAGTCTCCTTCATGTATGGTGCTATATTGAATCTTCACGAATTAAAATTGTTAATTATGAACCAATTGCAAGAAATGTTTAGTACCTTACCTTACGTTACCTAGTACTTTACGTTTCTTTAAGTTATTTTTACTTTCTCGTATACATACGTATATACGTAGTATAGAGAAAGTCATGTAATGCTACGGTAAATCGATTTCGAGATTTCAACGGAATACATATTTTGGGGTCGCCTGATACCGAAAAGTGTTTTTTTTTCTTTTTTCTTCTACTTCTTTCAAAACAGTCCGTTCGTCCGACTGTGAGCCTGTCAGTCTGTCTGTTCGACCGTCTGTGAACACTACTAGCGTCTAAACCATACGTAGGACTTTTTCAAAATTGAAGAAATTCCTGTCCATCCGGCTCTAGTTGAAGCTTTGAAATTTTGAAAAACATTCTTTAAAATTTAGGTGTACTTTACATGAAGCCCCCGGGACATTTGCAAAATTTTTTCAAAAACGGCTACAAATTTTGGAAATTCGAAAATTTCAAACAAACGTCATTTTCTCAAAAATTGCTTCAAAATTTTACAATGCATAGTGCTAATTGCACAGTTTAATATGACGTAAAGTTCATTTTCCTGTATTATTTTGTTTTAAAAAATATTAAACATGTATTTTTTTAAAATATCTCTCACGCCATTAATATGCACATTTCCATCGATTTGTATATGCTATTGCATTTGAAATGATTTCAAATGAAGTTTTTCGAAAACTCAATAATTCCTGTGAAAAAGTGTTTCAAATTTCGCATTTATTAATGCTTAATCGCCATTTTCTTAAAAACGGCTTCAAATTTTTCAATGAAAATTGCTATTTAGAACGACGTTATAGCCTTGTTTAATAATTTAGGTTCTACTATTTGGAAACCGAGTAGTTGGAAAAAAGAATTAATTCTTTGGACCGCAATAGATGGAAGCAGGCAAGGAGGTACAAGACTGTACAGAACCAGTCCACACCAAAGAAATTAGAAAAGTTTGCTACCAGAAAGTCTGTGCCATTCTGTAGAGCTTCTACTTATAATGTGCACTGTTTCTTTCACATTTTTGTTAGTGCTCAAGTCATATATCTAGAAATAAAACTTCGCGTTCTTTTAATCACAATAATTTATTCAATGTCTCCGTACCAGCCGTAAATTGCATAATTTTGCAGTCTTTCCAGCCTGTGTTTGTATCAACAATAAAGCAGCTTTTCGTTTTAAGTTAATTTATTACTGAAGTGAATGCCGTTACATCTAATGCACGCTAATTTCCATCCAAAGTGTTCTTACGAGGTAACATACATTTCACTTATTTCTTAGTTCTATATATGTATAGTGTGGCGTCATACGAGTGTAATCAGTACACAGACGAGAGTGGGTTGTAATAACAGCAGGTTTATTTACAATTAAGACCGTAGTCACAAATAACCAATGCACTGTATACAATTAACTAACTAAATAGACCCCACTGCTAGGAGAGATATTTACAACGGCTACCACACCGAACATACTACCTAATGTTTCGCCGTGCGTAGCACCGCTTGCCCTGAGACCGACTACATGTCTCACTAGTCACGACAATAACTGCCGGCTCCTTCCAGCGCGCACGCACGCACGCACCTCTCACCGACGACCTACGCTGCCGATGCCGCTGTCTCAAAGAAGGAAGAGCTATTGTTCCACAGCCCTTAAATAGCTCTAGCGACGCTGCCCGCCGCCTCCATTGCCTCCGCCCTAACGCCCGCACACCCCGTCGGAAAAAACCCGTGCGTCATAGCTTCTGCCATTGTCTCTGCATCCGGTGGGCACCACGCTGCGTGCCCACGTTGGTTCTAGCGACACGACGCTACAATAGCTTCCTCAAGAAATCAGTGTTTGAATAGTCCAGATGTCTTTTGCTACATGTGGCGAGTACTCTTCCAAGGAAAATAGAAAACCCATTTCTGAGTTTATAAACAGGGTATATTTGAGTTGTTTTGGTGCCAAGCTAGGGGATCAAGATGTAGGCTCCTCGTATAGTATGCAAGATACGTACGGAACATTTACGACAGTGGACAAATGGTACAAGAAGTCTAAAATTCGGCGCACTGATGGTTTGGAGGGAGCCTAAAAACCATATTAATGATTGTTATTTTTGTCTTGGCAAAATAATGGTATTTAATCGAAACAATCGTAGCAAATGGACCTAGATTCAGCTAGGAGACCGGTTTCAGACTCAGATGACAAATCTGTTCCATTACTTATACTTGGGTTTTTCGAACGTGGCGGCTGAGAATAGTATCTCCAAGATGGAACTCTTTATATTGTGATTTTTAAGTACTTCATCAAGACTTGAATGTTTCAACTAAAAAGAACTGACTGACCTCGTCAAGGAACTTAATCTCTCCAAAACCGCTTCTGAATTGCTCGGTTAAAAGAAAATAATTTTCTTGTACCTAGGGCAAATATTAGTTTTATCATCAGCGGAAAAAGAATTTGCGGTCTTTCTTTACAAAAGAAGAAATTCTAGTGAATTGCAATGGTGTAGGTCTTTTTAAAAAGTGCCGCCTCCACCTCCTCACCATTTCAAAATTTAAACAAGGGCTGTATTAATACTGTTAAATCATATGTAGTTGTTACCATAATTGTTATCATGACCTGTTAATATTACTATTAATATTGTCATTATTATTATTATTTTATAAGTAATGTTATCTATTATTATTTCATTATAAGCAGTAGCAGTAAAATCACTATACGAAGTAAATGTTATTTAAAAAAATGAAACAGTTCGAATCGAAAACAATGTTAAATTATTTTAAATTAAATTATATTATGTTAAATGTTTCACTATTTTGCTTCTAAAAATAATTATCTACAATATAATATCTTAATATATCTATAATAAGTATTGTAGTATAATTCCTAGGGCAATGATCCCATCTTGATCAGGTTACTCTGTCCAGTTTCCCTGGTCCTTTGAGCAAATGCTGAGATGGCCCCTTGTTTTGCTTCTGAACAATAAATGTAATTTCACTCGCTGCACTCAAGAAGATGCATGCAACTGTACTCCCTCCATATACATCATATTTGACTCGTCATACACGATTGCAATTGTATATGTGACTCAACAAACATTATTATTAAAGTTGGGTTTACAGAATATAAGTCAGATGAACGGTGACTTTTCACCAATAGCTCAAACAGAATTTTGAAGTGTGTACTCTTATACAACTGCAACAAATACGGCTCTGTTTCAATTGGTTACTCATTCTAAAAGGAAAAAAGAATACGAGGTAATTTCTTTAGTTTTAAAAATAGATTAAGTATTATGTATATCAGTGGGTAATTTATGTTGATCTGAAGGTAAAGAATTTTCTTCCCGGTCAATAAAGTGGCTACACAAACTATCCCTGTTTTCTCGCAGAAATATAAAGCAGAGCCAAAAGTGAGCACTGGTTGAGAAAAACTTGACCTCTGAGGAAAAATATATTTGTAGGGGAATACAATATGATCAATTTACCTTCAGTTGCTTGAGAGAAAATTATTCTCCCTGAGGAAAAATATATTTGCAGGGGAAAACAATAAGATCAATTTACCTTTAGTTGCTCGAGAGAAAATTATTCTCCCATTTGCATATTGCGCTAGGCTTGATGAAGCAAATTGTATAGTTGTTGGGAATGGGATGATTTGAGCTACCATATTAGGTACATTTCCGGAAGTCAGCAAAGAGAAACTGAAAGCTGGGATTTTCGATGGTTTTCAAATAAGAAAGCTCGTAAATGATTTAAATTTCTTGGAACCCTCGCGTAAAATTGAATAGGGTGCTTGGTCGTCTTTTGTTCTAGTAGTGAAAAACTTTCTAAGAAAGCATAAAACAGAAAAAAACTATATACTCTGTGTGTGTGTGATAATTCTATATTTACAAAACTAGAGCTGATAAGAGCAATTTTTTGATAATGTCCCAGGGGCTTCATGTTACTTAATATTACACCCAAACAAATTAAATATCGGTCAAATTGAAGGTGACACATCAATTGGAGAATGTCTATTTCGGAGAAAATCGGCTGAACGGGTTAGCCGTTAGCATTGTTCAAAGACAGACGTCTGCCGTCAATCAAATTTTCGGTATCAAGGACCCACAAAATATGGATTCAGACTACACCACATGTTAGAGGATTTTCCCCTAAATTTAGCAATTGGATTTATTCACTTTTTCGTTGCCAGGGCTCTGTAATAAGTTTTTCTGCCGAAAATTCACTGTTTTTTTCGCGCATGTTACATAACTTTCTCTCTACAGAGTATGCGAAAGTAAATAGGATATAGAGGGAATTTCTTGGATTTCTAGATGCACTGGAAGACACAAAAGTAGTTAACTCTCTGGTACAATAGAAAAGAAAAAAATGAATTGCTCGTATTTTAATCAACTATTTTATTTGCCAATTTAATTTATGTGAGAAGTTTAAAAGTACATGTTTCCTACAACATCTACTTCTTTAGAACTTTTACAATTTCAATTTTTTGAGAAAGGAGTTAAGCAATTTACACAAACAGTAAAAACCCATTGGGGCACAATTAATTTCAATGTTGATTTAACTAGTGTCAATTCCATGAAAAATTCACAGAATATGAAAATTTCTCTCAATTATTATATTTTTTCCACAAAATCAATACGACCTAAATGAGGAACACTTTATGTGGGGGTTTTACTGCACACCATAAATAACAATGTCAATATAAAAATATCAGAGTGTTTACATATTTATCAGGAAAACACTTTGTTATGAAAAAATTTTAAAATTGGCAAGAATATTTACCCTTCAAATGGATTTAAATGAACTAAAACAGTTTGAAGGGTTAAAAGCATCGTGCAACATTCAATAGCCAATCCTCTGTCAAATGTGAATTACAACCCATCAGAGGGTCCAGTCAACTGTTCTTGCAGATCACACTCTGCACATTCATCCCTGAAAAACATTTCCAACAATATATTGAATAACAGATTGTGCTCAGCACTGAATCAGCAATCCAGAACCTTAAAGACTGGATTGCATAGGGTTGTCTTAGTAAGCTGCAGATCCAAAGATAAGCAAACTACCCAACCCCTGTCTCACCCAAGATGGACACAAACTATAATACTGGCATTGAGCCTTCTAGGTACTGAGCTAAGCTCTTGTCATAAGCACTACATTGCACAGAGCACCTGCCGCCACAAGGGACTCCTACCACTTGTCCTAACTACAATAAAAAAACTGATGCCCAAGGAACCGTTTTGTCTCATGGTACGTTACTGAAAACAGGTTGCAAGATAAAACTCAATAAGTTATAAGTAAAAACCATCATCCCACAGGGTCATAGCTTGAAGATGTTGGGTGCGTTTGAATTGTTTTTCATTGCTTCAATCAAGTAATTGATATGGGCATTAGGTGGGGGAAGTTGTAGGAATTTCCCAAATAATTCCCAATAAAATCTGACAAATTATTTTTTAAAAATATTTAAAAAATGGAAAATCACAGCGAGTCTCAACATCTGTGATGCATGCATTACAAACTTATTCTAAAAATCAGAATCCACTACATTGTAAGTACTGTTTCTACCCACTACACAGGCTTCGAGGCATTTTCCTGAAACATCATTCAATTCAATTTGCTATGAAAATTATAAAACATGTCTCTATTGGCATTCACCACTAATATGCTGATATCAGCAAGTTAATAATCAGATCTAATTCACAAATAGGTTTGAATTTCTTTACAAAAATGCAAAACTGGCACACTAACTATATTCTAAACTTGAAAAACTACAAAAGGCAGCTTGGATGAGACATGGTATGCATAAAAACTATAATAATTACTTTACTTCTTCAATGCAACAAGTCTGAAACACCACAGCAAACTTTTGTACCATTATGCAGTTACTTCTGCCATTTCCTTATTATTGATTTACAATTAAGTAAATAAATTGGTCCATAATATTATTCAAATTTTATTTTTATAATCCTTACAATTTAAAAGGACTTGCATTAACTTAATTAATAATACAGAATTTACAAGATGTGACGTTTGAACAGTAACTGCTGAAGCCATGTGTGGTTCAACTTGCCACATTTCAGTCCCTGCTGGTACACAGCATTTGTGTATCTTTGCAATAACAAGAAAATGGTATGTAATTTGACGTTTCAAAACTTCTATGCACAATTGGACAATAGAAAAGATATTCAGTAACATGGATGTAATACAACTTAATTCCAATCAACATTTTGAAAATAATAATAATAATAATAAAACAACAAATAATTTAATATTAAGATCTGTACTGTTTTTTATAACAATCAAACCTACTCTTAAAGAACAGTCAGACATAATTCCTCTAGATTAAGATATTGATCAATAAAGATACATTCCAAATTAACTAAATTTCTCAAAAAAGTTGCTTATTGCAAGCCCTAAAGTTTTCAACTACAATAAGCTAATAATTACTTTTTTAATTTACTAACAATGTAGAAAGGTAACTATTCAAAATAGGAATTTAAGGAAAATACTAATTCAATAACCCTCCAAGTAAAACAGCAGAAACTGTCATAAAAAATGTATTACCAAACCAAAGTTTATATGTAAAAACCAATCATTTTTATCTCAAACAGAAGTTTTTCTATTTAATAATCTGTTTTTAGAAGAACCATTATTATCCTATGAGAGTTTTGACAAGTATCACTCAAGATAAATTTCTTACTGAAATTTCCTTGATCTGAATTCCTGTGTACCAGCAAAGAACAGACATTTCACACAGTAGAAACCAAAGCGCTGAATAGCACACACAAACCAGACTGAGATCATCTTACAGTTTTGTACTCTTCTATTTTTGAACACTACATTTCCCATATGTACACTTACGATAAGCCACATCACTCCCCACTGGAAACCTATTGTCTGTGGTCACACTCCCAGATATGCATTCTAATGCACAAACAATAAAGGGAAACAAATTGGAACAACAATAATAATGCTTTGAAAGCATAAAATTTACACATCGGCAATACTACCAACTTCACAACTGGCCAGCAATTGCAATCACTCAAGCCACTGACAAGGTTTCCCAATGGAACAACACACACAGGTACATTTACATTGTACCTTCAACTGCACAAGCAAATCACACCATAATGTGCATTTTAATGAAATTAAATGTAAAAGACAAATTCTGGTAGATTGGAAATAACTGAGAAGGAAATACATTTATAAAAAATGTTTCTTTTAAACAATGAATAAAATGCAAATAGGTTTGTTTTGTTGTTTGTTTGCTTTTTCACACAAAAAGGAACAAATGAACAAAGCGTATGTTAGTGAGTCTAGCTCAAATTATTTGTCATTTGAACATACAAACCACAACATTCTTACAGAATTTACCACATACTGACCCAGTTAGCTTTTGTTTTCTGCACACTCAAGAGGAAAACAACTACTTTACAGAGTTTCTAATAAAAATAGATAAGATCTTTCTTTTGACACAGGTACAACTTTCAGTTAGTATCTTGAATTTGTGGATTGTATTGCCATCCTGTATTTACCAGTGGTATTTAGTCAGTTTTTACTTTCTCTATGTATGAGTACAGTTTTTCTATTGTACATTAACTACTTTTATGTACATATTAAATTTAAATTAAATGTTCTCAATTACAAGGAATATAGCCTCCTCAAAAATACTGCCTATTTCATCTACACAAGGAACATGAACATTTTCTTAGCAAATACAAACACTTAAAATACACTTTTTAAATAATTATACAGGCTGACAGATAAAGCAAAGTTAATATAAGAGGACAGTATATACAATTGCATATAAATAACAATGTTTTTAAACAAATCTTTCTCCTTTTAACATGATGCAACAATGGTGGCAAAAACAATTTTGTTCTTTAGCTGGAAAACCTAATGCTTAACACCTCTGGACCCAGCTAAAAAAAAACACTTAAGCTAACTCACCTTCCACACTGTAGCATTAATGAAGGAACTATCAAGCCACCCACAAAAAGAAAAAACACCTCACCAGCTCTTTTTAATTATCATCATTTTGTGCAACACATTCACTTCAAAACAAAATTTTGCATAAGTAATTAATTATAATAACCAAATGTTGAAAATTCATATCTGATATCTACTCCCAAGTAAGAGCATAATTATTTTCAAAACATTGTGCTTGTGTGTTTCATTATTTAAAATAAAACTATCAAGTAAAAAATTGTAAGATGTAAAAAAATAAAGTGGATTCTGTTACTATGGACTGCTCATCCAGTGAAAAAGATGGTCCAGATTTATCTCTTGCTCTGCGCGCCCAGCCAGCTAGTGCAAGATGCTCGAGCAGGCCCTGGTGAACCATGACTGCTTCGATTACCTGCTAACTGAGACAAGGGATGTGACAGTGATGGGCAACACTCAACACATTCCTGCCACAAAAGGCGAACTTGTACATGGACCTCCCTGGACCACCACACACGGCATATTAAGTAAACCACTTGAAATATCGGAGATTTTAATCACCTGAACTTTTGCTATCAAAGTCAAGAAAAATAACTATTGAACTACTTGAATGACTTTCAACTGTTTAATGGAATTACTTTCAAAGAATATACAGACTAACTGACTTGAAAGATAAATGTGTTTAAGAATAAATCTACTGTCCCATTCAAATCCACCCTAAATTAAAACTTTCTCTCCATTTAAACAAATATCACAGAACCTTCCACTTCATGCATGTCTTAGAATAAAAGAGACATGAAGATATAGTCGACTTGTCCAATACCCAAGCAGTAACTCATGAAGTCACCCACAAATACCCAATTCAACTGAGTTGCATAATATCATATTATGGCACTACAACTTTCCCTCGATCATGCACCACATTAACAATTTGTTTTCTCATAGAATATATGTAAATAGTTCAAGATTACCACAGCTTTCAAACACAGACATTAATCAGCCCAGGGATTTTCCTTCAGTTGCCCTTGGTTGGCATGCAATTTGGGGCGGGAGCACCTTCACCTTTTTAAAAATATTTTTATATCCGATGGCATTGGAGATATTTTACAATGAGAACTTTGGAGAAAAAAATCAACAAAGCATGTTAAAAACTATGTTGATTTACCTTTTGAAATGATACACAGTACTTTAGAGCAATCAAGGCAGAAAATTGCCTGAAAGTCACTGTTACTGTGGGAACATTACAAAATATTTGCTACAAATAACTTACACAGAAGCACTGTTTATAGACAATGAAGCAAAGACAATAACATCAGAAGCAAAACAGTGAAGATGCTAAATTGCAAACTCAAAGAAGGAAAAATATTTCCTATTTTATTTTTGCTTCTTGGAGACAATACCAATTACTGTTTCATTATATTAATGCCACATAAAAACTAAAATTTTGGAAATGTCTGGTGAGGTCTAACTCCAAGTAGTTCAAAAACACAAACCGCATACAATACACACACAAGGAAAATGGGTTGTATTAACTTGGAAAATTCTGAAATGACAATGAACATTACCTTATAAAAAAGAAAATGCTCTCAAACAATTACATTAAACAAATAATCAACATCACAATCATGCCGATATAATTAAAATATATACAAACATACATACACAAACATTCTTATGTGCTTGATCACTGGCTATATTAAAATTCTAATCCCCAGAGCACAAATTATAGATTATTCAGAATAGTAACACATTGCTTGCAAAAAGTAAAACAACATTAAAATAAAAATATAAAAAATTAAAAAATTAGCAATACTTTGTCAAATGGCATTAAAAGATATGAACACAAGGGGATTCCACTGTGCTTAGGTTGCTCAAGAGTAAACAGCCCAAAAAGTGTTCATAGTACTTACAAGTTTTAGACAATATATCTAACAAAGATGATATCCTATTTAAAATTATGATCACAAAGCAACATATTTGTTTCCTACTGAAAAATATCTTAAAACACAAACAAAAAAGCAAAAAGGAAATAAAATCAACTGAAACAAAATACTTGTAAAGCACAGGCCCCAATGTGGTAGCGCAGGCATTCTCCTGCAGGTTTTGTACAAATGAAATAATAAACAGATGGCCGACAAACGAAAGAACGAGGCAAGCGAAGCCAGGGCAGGCTGGGAACGCCCAGGTTAGTACAGCGGCCAGCGCACCACAACGCAGGAGAGGTAGTAGGAGGCAGGCAGGCACAGGCTGGGGCAAGTCACAGGTGGGTTGACTCTCCTGCAAGACAACAACAAGCCAACAGTCACAAAATGCAGCATTGGGGAGCAAGGGCCAACATAACACCTCATAACATATGGTTAGTCTCAAACACAAAATACAAGGTAACACAGCAGGTTTCAATCTTAAAATGAACGTAGTATATTAAACAGTAATCATTTCTCCTTAAATTAATTAAAGAAAGATGGACAAAATTTATTGGTGAAAACAGACCTCTTTTCAAGGGAAGAAAGAAACTTGAAACTAGTCACCAGTGCACACCTCTTCCAGAGAAAAGGATTTTGTAACATCAGAATAGATAGTTCTCAAAATTACAAAGTATACAAAAAAAATTAACCAAGATAAATCCAGCTATTCTACAACCAAATCTCTATCTGATCACATTCATAATTCAGTAACTATATTTGAATATCATAGGCTTCACAAACAAATTTTAAAACCAATTTCATTGTGAAGATATGTACCATGCTAGGTAAAAGAATTTTGTCTGTAGAAATATATTGGCTTTTAACCATGAAATATCTTAATTATTTCCATCATGTTAATTTTCTAAGAAATTAATGCACTAATTTCTTAACGAATTAAAAACATATTTTTTCTTAATGTTTACAGTCTTGACGAAAGTCACTTATTGCAGGAAGAAGAGAAGGAAAGGGAGAAGTCATATCTTTGAATGAATAAAAATTAAAAATAAAAGGACAAAAGGGTTTTTCTTTTTCTCTTTCACCCTTCTTTTTTTGAAGTGAACTGCTGGCAACTAATCTACTTTAAGATTTTTTTATGTCACTTATCTTTCACAGTAAAATTATAAAATATCAATTATTCTGACTTCAGAGATTGTTTTGAAACTATTCAATTATTATAAAATTGTTTTGTCAAAAATATCCACTTAAAAAGTATACTAGTCTTGCACTGTAAAAAATTGATGTGTTTATTTTCATTTGATGTAATACAAAGCTTACTGCTCTCATACCAATATTTATTATAATTGAAAATCTGAACAAATGTAATACTACAAAAATAAAAAAGCATACATTTATATCCAAGTAATTTATAGGTTTGATCAAAACAAAGTATAGAAAATGCCAGAAAGAAAAACATCGAAAAAGCACTGAAATACCACCAAAAAAGAAATACAAATAGAATTCATGCAATGCCCATGCATTCTGTGGCCAAGTTCTTTTTCAAAATCTACACCTTGTTACTTGATCAATCCGATTCCCAACCGCAAAATGCCAACATGGAAGTAGCATGCTAAAACATCAACCAAATTCCGATCTAATAAATACAAATCATGCCTTACTCTGGCAACTTCATAAAAAACAGTTTTGTCAAATGAACAAAATAATGAATCATAAGAAAAATATTCTGACAAAACCAAACAAAAAAATATATTGAGCAGTTTAACATGTGGAACAAATGGAGCAGTTCACTGGCAGGCAGCATAAAAGGCTTACCTGCAGCCCTGAAGCTCCTTGCAAGGAGACCTGCTGAGAAACCACTAGAGCACAAAAGAGCAATACCTGCATGTGCTCTCTATTCTCTGGGCAGGGACAAACATTATATTGCGGGATTTCCAACCACAGCAATTGTTTAAGCTCCTGCAGGTGTGGCTGTTACTTGGAGGTTTGAATATTGCTTTAAAATCTTTGTTTAAATCAGATAATTACAAGCAAGTCAGGCTGTTTTTAACTTTCTCATTTACGCAATGTGGAAAAAGTATAAGTACATCAAATCTGATCTATATATTTTAAAACATTACGTACTTTATCACTAGAAATACCTGCCTTTGGCTCAGTTAACATTTGAATATTATTCGACAAACAATTAAACAAAACTCTGCCACAAAATCAGAAATTTTTAATACGAAAAGATGTTTTCTAGTATTCTGAAAGAATAATTTTGATTAAAAGGCAAACTTGGTTTCAGTCATCACTAAGGGAATGAATTTAAATGAATACAAATTCTAATACTATTTTGAAAAATAATGATTATTTGCAATTATATTTGCCTTCTTTTGCAGTGGCAGTTAGGATATAGGCAAAATTGGACAAGTAGATTTGAGAGTTGTCTTCAAAAAGTTCAATAAGTTTTTGCAAGAGATTGTTTAAATATTAGTAGTATTATATGGCTTTCAATACAATAATTAAAATTTTAAATGACTGTTACAGATAGATTTATGCAAAAATCTACATAATGCTTAATATCACTGTCTTTTTTTATCTGTTCATTTCTTATGTGCTCTACAATTTACAAACTTGTTAAAATAAGATATGCTTCAATGAATTCATTTGTTCTATGTTGATTCATGCCTTTATTTCTTGATACTTACATCTTTTTTGGTTACTTTTTACCTTCTCCTAATCTCCATAAAGAGCAAGTTTTGTAATGCTGAGGAAAAAAGTCGATATTTTGATAGAAAAATATGTTTTGTGAGTCCCTGATACCAAAAAAGTGTTGTTTCACTTTCTCTTACAAGTAGTATTACTTTCTTGTGTAAGTCGGTAGGATAGTCAAAATACTCAAGCCAATGTTTTCTGGGTCCTTCACAATGAATAAATAAATGTTATTTTCTCAGAAAGTCTTTCAACAACACTAGGTTCTGTTCAAGATTCTCACAAAAATGGATATTCTCCAGTTGATCTGGATCATTAAAGTATTTTCCCAAAGAGAGAAAAGTAAACTTAAATGTCACAGGCTTCATTTTCAGTAAAATCTGAAATTTCAAAAACTGCTTAAGTTAATTTTTTTTTTTCAATTCTCATAATGCAGTAACAATTACTTTAAGTACTTTATTGAAGTTAATATATTTCCTAACCAAGAGCTTCAGAGTTAGATCTGTGAATAATCATATACAACTTTTTAAAAATATGAGTATTTTTCAAGAAGTTTGAGAAAAAGTGTGATAATTTAAAAAATTTAAACAAAATTTCCTCAAATCTGCTCCCAACTTCCTTCCTTCCTTAACATTTTTGCTTGAATTGGGTAAAGCTCACTTAATGTGACATACGCCCTTTTTTAATTGAAACCAATGGAATTTATTAGTATGCACGTAATTTTCAGTTATACGGTGATAATTTTGCATTTTAGGTTAGGAACCCAGAACATAACTGATCCTTACACCCAGACATATAGAGCTCATGTAACACACAGAATAGTCTTGCTATGTAAACCTTCGTTCTTTGTAAAAATAGAGCACAATACTCTAAATTTAATGGTTGAAAGCAATTTTTACTTAATCTTTTCAATTTTCAAGAACTCGCATTATATTTTGAACCTCTTGCATTTTGATTGTTTACAAATATTACAAGTGATGGGTAACATGTTAGTAGACAGAAATTGCAATATTTTAATCTTACATAACTGATTCCGTTAATATAAAAATGATCGTGCTGTTGTAGCACCAGTTTCATTCAATTTTAGGGTATAATTTGAAGTAACACATGATTAAGGTATCTATTTGTACCAGCTGATACTTCAAGAAAGGCAGAACTTGTATCTAAGAGTAAATACAGCAGATAAGAAATAACAGAACAAAAAATAGCTTTGCTAAACAACATCTTGATCACAGCTAACAGTTTTGTCAATTTACAAATTATTGTTACTTATGCAACTAAGTAATCGTAAAATATAAATCAAACTAATATTAACAAACCTGACAATTGGATCAATCAAAATTGTTAACATGAAAGTATAATGGGTTCTGGCACAATTAAAGAAATATTTTCAAATATTGTCATTTAAAATATTTCGTATGCATCTTTGTCACTCAAAATCTACTAGGCAGAGAGAAAAAGTCTTTTGGAAAGATTGTTTACTGGACTGACAAATTATCAAAACGGACTCATGATCAAACCCAATTGATATAATTTTTCATTAACATATTTTTTGTATCAAATAGTCATATTAAATTGATTATGCTCAAAATTACAGCACTGAAGCATTGTGATCAAAAGTAGTGAATAAAACATATACACCCAGAAAAAAAAAAAAAAAAAGAGTTGTGGAGTAGATAAAGGATTTCTGCCAGTAATCAGAACTGTCTGTAAATTATCAATAAAATTTCAGCACTCTCACAAAAGCTCTTACAAAATTTACAAGGCAAAAACATGACACAAATAAAAATTTGTTCTGCATCAACTACAGAGTAAGATATGCTCAAATGATCTTTATCCACACCACTGTAGGAAGCAAGGTATTTAAATAAAATTTACAAAATCTAATGAAGTTACATCTATTATCAACATGACATTTGAATGAAGACAATATCTACAATCAAATCTACACCATTTTACACAAAAAAAGGTGGAAGTGAAATTGAACATAAAATACAAAAGAATTTATGCTATGTTGAACAAATGTTTTGAAAAAAATAATATAATACAATTTGCTTCAAACAGACATTATTTTCACAATTGGAACATACTAAAAATATGTTTAAGAATAATACCCGCACACAAAGATACAAAACCAAAGACAAACTAGAGCATCAAATTGTATAAATAAGCAATGCACAGTTGATAATCTTTTGTAGCTCACAAGAGAAGTGTACAGGGATAAAAGCACAGCTTCTTTGCTTTGTTTCTTACCAATTTCATTTCGAAAGCAAGACTAGTTCTTTCCAAATCTAAAACATGGATCACTACTTGCCCTCAAATCCTATACCTGCACACTACAAGTAGTAGTTCTGACTGTTGTTTTGTTACTGCTGTTTTCTTACTGGAAAGTTAAGTGAAACGATTTGAATTACTTTTTCCTCCTCTTTCCTCTCCATCTGCATGCAATTGAAACACAGATCATCATCAGAATCTTATCCCCACACACACTTCTTTTAATTTAAATTCTTGTTAAAGTACTACGTTCCTGAGTCTGCACACAGTAACGCATCAAGAAAACCAAAGCACCTTTCAATTCACTAATCTATACATGCTGAAAATATAGGCACAGAGCATTGCGAATACATAGAAAGATGAGTGTGTATATAATGGTGTCCTAATGTATACGCAAATGTATACAATACGCAACTACGTTGTGCTTCCCACTGTAACACTTGTTAAGGAACAAAAGTTTATGATTCAAAACGGAAAATTATTATCAAATAAACTTACAATAAATAACTGTACTTTAAAAATTTTCACTAAAATATAGCTAAAAGAAAGAAAGAAAGAAAGAAAGGGAAAGAAAAAGCGAGTGAGAAAGTGCATCACAGAGGAAGGGAGGACGGAAGTTGAAGGGGGAGAGACAGACAGATGGACAAACAAAAGGGACAGAGAGGGAGAAAGAGATATCGATAAAATTGTTTATGCCTTATCCCATTCTTTGAACAGATTCACTACGTTCATAACAGTGAAGGAGTAATTGACAATGTTGCCATAAAAACACAAATCACAAGCATAGCTGGTCCCACTCTGGTGTAGAAGAACCTTCACTGTGAACATGTTTAGATACGCTAACTGCTACTCCTACATGAAGTCGTAGGCTTCCGCAGCCAGAGTCATGTAACTGATGTTGGCTGTCCAGGTGACGCTGCGTCAGAGGCTGTGTTGCTGACGTTTTGACCATCTTTTCATGGTCTTCCTCAGGGTGTGAAAGACCACGAAAGACCCCTGAGGAAGACCACAAAAAGATGGTCAAAACATCAGCAACACAGCCTTCGACGCAGCATCACCCAGACAGCCAAGATCAGCTACTCCTACATGTTTGATCAAAAGCAATATGAAGCACTCAATCATTCTAGAACAAGCTTAGTGTTTGCCCTCAATTGTTATGAGAATAATATCTATTGCACATTAAACAACTCAATGTTGATTATTATAAATAATTTAGGAAACTCAGGAAATTAAATTATAAAACTTCATGAAACATCTTAATCTTGAGAGAGGCTTTCATTTAAGAAGTTTCAAGGCAAACAGAGCAAGTCAAAGCAAAGGTCAATGGGAAGCACAACTTCAAATTACAAAGATTAATAAATAATAATAAGAAAAATATTTTTGAAAAGACAACTCTACATTAGAGAGATGTGCCTTGGTGGGGAAAATAAGGAGTTAAAATGATAGTTCCATTGATGTAGAATGGACTGCACACCATCCATCCTAAGTAGTCGTTTTCTGAACCCGTATGAGGAGTGGAACACTCAGCTGGCCTTCCTCAACATTTACCTACTTTTGTCGCAAGGGAGCAAATATAACATTTTCTTTCTATCTGTTGTTTCCTTCTTTTCAGCTTTTGCAATTTCAGCTAATCGCATTCTTAAATCACTAAGCTTAATTATTCTCACTAATCATTTTTGAATGTATAATTTTCAAAACAAGTATTCTTGATGGAGCAGGAAGATTACAGAGATTCTTAAAGCCATAAAACAATTACAAAATATAGAACAACTTATTTACATTCTCAGCAATTTGACTCAACCAAGTACAGAGAAAAGGGGAAACCAGTTTCATTTCAGGAGCTACTCTTCAGTAGAATGAAAATTTAAATAAAATTAAAAAAAGCTAAAACTTCCTTAAAATCTGAAAAATATAATACATGTTGAAATGAGAAAGTTGTTTCAGATTTGATCTGGTGATACCTGTATGAACAAGTTTTGAGTTTGAAAATATAAATAAAAAAAGAAAATGCAAGAATGTGCAAGGAGAAATAACTAAAGTCCCTCAGTGAAAAAACCTCTAAAATAAGAGAAGAAAGAGAACGAAAAGAACCCCTCATCTATTGAGCTAGGTTTGAAGGCCAGCTGATGTAAATCCAGCAATGGAGACAAATTGGACCAAAATTTTAAATTATTAGTAGTATTGATACTCCTATATTAGAATAGTGAACACAGTGGTAGAAAAATATATAAAAATATTAAATTTATCTTAGGTCCCCTTGCATATTCTGGTGTGAAATAACCATCTGGCATTGTCAAAGCTATCAAAATTTCCAAGAGTCTCATTCTCCCTTACATTAATCACAGTGAGGACATTGTTGATTTCACACACCAAGAATGAAATGAAATAAGAAAGAAAGGAAAAATGTTATTTCAAAAATGTTCAAGAACAATAAATGAAGTTTTAAAAAATGCTTTTTAATGTTCTTCTGAGCATTTAGAGTAATTGTCTCGTTACTTATTTTGAAAGATTTTCAGGAGAAAGAGGCTCTTGCTTTTAAGCGTCACTGCACAATTTGTACTCAGTCATAAAACGATCTGCAATAATAAAGGTGCTGGACCATGATTTTCAACTGAATAGAACTGACATCATGCCTACAATACATATTTTTGTGCCAAGTCTCAAACACTTCTCAACTATGAAAGCACATATCTCACAAAGTATTTTTCATACAGATTAAATATAATCAGCACATACAAACCCTGTCCAGATGGCATAGATTCAGAACAAATAGCTTGATGATAAGATGTGCTAAAACTAAGATTAATATTTTCTTTTCAAGAAGTTCATATCCATCATTATATCCAAGAAAGCATTCTACAAGTTTTGTACATTTTGTGGATTTAAGGGAAAAAAAAGTACATTAAGGTTTGCACATCAGTATTGTGAGGCTCACTTGGTAAAGAGCATAATACTGTGGGTTTGCCTTCAAGTCTCATAAAAAACACATAGCCACCACACATTCCATATTTGCTGAAGGGAAAATTAAAAGAAAAGCTCATTCCACTCTTTCAAAATACTTGCAGAGCAAAACACCATTAAATTGACATTAGAAGAGGTCTAGTTTTTTTTTTAATGTTAAGGAAATATTGATAACACTGGACAACAGAAAACAGTTTGAAACAACTTGTAAAAAATTAAGTTGTAATATCACTTTCACACTGTGGGTGTACAATATTATGCAACATCATGTTATGCATTTTGTTTACTACAGAAAAATATTTTTAAATACAATTCATTTGTCACCTAATCATTGAAAAATGAGTGAAACCTACAAGCAGCTAAAAAAAACAACTAAAAAAACATTTTGGAATTTTTTTGAAAATATTACCTTTCCTACACAATTTAAGCTAACATTCAGAAAACATACGATACAAATTTGGTACCATCAACATATACTGTACAAATGAAAACTTTAAAGGGGGGCTCAGCCATTCCGTACTGAATACATTATTTTAACAAAACTAAAAGAAGTTGGAGAAATACATAGACTTACTACAGAAGCATTCACAGTTACAGCACAACTGTTCCTGTCATTACCTCATAACAAATGCCTAACTACAATGTGTAGGATGTATGCCTAGAAGCTGTAGCAAACCAGGCATTTTAATTTGTTTCACTTTGAATACATGGGCCAAAATGAGATTGGCACTCCTGATGATTGTTATTGGAGCTGATTGAAAAATTAAAATAACAGCGTTTGAAATGATATAATTTCTATATTTCGGAAAAGATCCTTTCCGGAAAAGATCCGGAAAGAAATCCTTTCATTTGATAACAAGAAGCACGACCGACGTAAAATTTCTTTTCCCCTTCCTCCTTGCTCATTTTCACACTCCTTTTCTCAGATTCTCGCAATTAAGTAAAATACATTATATTTACTTAGAGACAAAAACTACACTTTAAGTTCACCAAAATTTCTCAAGAATACAAAGAGTTTATGAAGGAGGACACATAACAAACGAGCAAAAGTAAATAAAATACTATGTACACAAGAATTTGTATGTACAAGAAACATTACAGGTCTAGTATTACAAAACATCTTCAAATTAGAAAGGACATTTTCAAATGCAAGGTAGATGGGCCTACTCAACGATGGTTCCTGGCAACTAAACTAGAATCTTAATAGAAATTTACTCTTTCTATTAAACATCTGTTCAGAAAGAGGAGTTACAAACTAACTTCAAAACAGAAAGAAGAAAAGCACCATATACACTTAACATAAAATCTATGTTCACATAACCCTACAATGTTCAAATATGAATAAAACCATGATGAAAGAAGCCTTCATAAGTTTTTATCAAACAATCTGCACAACAGCATAACGTTAGTAGTAAAACTTATTTATAATCCTAAAAGGAAGTGATTTTGCAAGTCAGATCTCCATAGAATGTTCAGTCAGTTCAGAACATCTATATCCCTCCCTCCCCCTCATCACGATCATCCATCACGATTCAAACAGCTGGGGCCGAAGGTCAGGCTCCGGCAGCAGGTGATATCTGCCCACTTGGCGCTCCGCTGAGTCCACTGCAGGGGCAGGGCAAAGAACAGAGCATCAGAATACGAGACAACACCCGATTTCCTCCCCCTTTGCACTCAAACCCTCCCTCACTGACTAAACAACACGGACCTCTGAACTCTAGGAAGAAGCTTTAGTTTAATTGAAGTAATTTTATTTCAATTAATACACAATTGTTTCACCCGTCCATTGCTATTTGGACACTTTGATATAATCTTTTCCCAAGGTATGTTGTGAAATTATTTTGCTTTGTCATAGAAAATAATTTAGAAGCAAGATAATTGAAGAAAGCATTGAAAGTGAAGCAAGAAATGTTGACAACTTCAGTGTGTAACTATATTAAAGGCGATGAGAATGAGTTTTGTGATGCAAGGAATAACCTTTTAAATCTGGCAATAGCAAAGAGGAAAAATATGACTTCAGATTACATCAGTGTCCATGTATCAAGCAGGTTTTCCCAGCGTCCTTGCATGTATGGGAAGTGTGCTTCAAGACAATTTTTCGCATCTTCAAACATTTCTCTCGACTAACATTCAGTTTAAGTGAATTTAGATGCAGTACTATGAATTCATGGTGCAACTCAGAAGTATGCATGGTTGAATATCAAAAAATTAGCCATTATATACATATAATTATGCTTGAGTTTTGCCACTCAATAAAAACAACATTTTTATTAATATTAATTTTTGTAATGAATTTTGAAAGAAGTTGCTTCCACTAATCACTTTTTTTCCTGCATAAAATATTGGATAGGTAATTCTCAACAAAAAAAAGGTAAGAAGGCAGCATAACTTGGGATAAAAGATCATGTAAGGAGTCTAAATTAAATAACTAGAAGGAGCATTATTTTAAAAACGTTACTTCTTAAGACCTTCCAAAATCCAGAGGCACGCATCATTTCTTGCACAAGCTCAAGCCACACACGCACTGGAAAGCATTTTCAGCATTTTCAGCAGAGGCATTCATCTGTATCTTCCTTAATATCATTTACATTTATAAATTCTTTTTATATTTGACATAATATAATAGCTTAAATAATATCTATTCCGATTTCTATCAATCTTCCAGCATTTTTTTTACAATTTTACACAATGTCTAAATGTTCTCTTTTTTATTTTGATTGCAATATTCTTTTCCCATGTCCAGATACTTATTTTAATTTCATCTATATTATGAATAAGAACATAATTAAGGTGTGTATTACTCTTATCAGAAGACATCCTAAGATCAACAAGAAGAATAGGGAACTGTGAATTTGAGAATAATTTAACTGTGGTTGAATGATGGCTGATTAATAATGATGTATTATGGTTATTATTAAAATTATGAATAATGCAGATAGCATAATCAGATTACTGCTTCCTATAATTATTAAAATTAATTGATTCATCCTTAATATGATTCTTAGCTCAATACTGGGTGCTCTGTATTCACTTGCCAAACTAATATTCAACACTTTACAATTTCTCGGTTTTAAAGCCTCAGAAAAATGGGGACCCCACAGCTCATGTCAATATTCAAATATACATTAGAATTGTTGTAAAACAAAATTATTAAGTTAAGAATATACTCCAAATAAATGCAGAGAACTAACACAAAATACTAATGAAGAGGGTGAGAAGAAAATACAAATTCATAACACAGTAACTGATGTAATAATGACAGTCGGGACTGTGAAAAGAATTACACTATTTGGTTGGTTGCCCACAAAATAAAAAATCACAATATGCTAATTAACCACTTAAGTCTACTCTCTGTCATACAATACAAGAGGAAGCCCTCCTCAAAATTTGGAAGAGTAGTTTTATTACCCCAATTTAAAAAAACAATAATCGCACCTACACAAAGAACAACAGACCACCTTCTAGATTGTGTTATACGTAAATGATGGAAGGATTATCATGGTTAAATTGGTGGAGAAATTAAACCAGTTTTTAATTGAGGAACAACACGGCTTTAGGAAAACAAGATTTACTGTTACTAACCTACTATCATTTCAACGTTACTTGCTTGAAAATCTGGAAAAGAGAAAACAGGTAATGTTATTTATACCGATTTTTCTCAAGCCTTTGACACTGTAAACCATTAATCTTGACCCAGATCTCAGAAAATTTGGGATTTTAGAGTTCCTTGTTGAATTGGATAGGAAATTACTTGACTGGAAGAATACAGAAAGTAAAATATAAATCCTATATATCTAGTAGCATTCCATGTCAGATCTGGAGATCCACAAGGATGTCATTTAGGACCATTGCTTTTCATAATTTTTATACATGATATTAAAAACGGATTCCCAAACATGAGATTTCTTGTAAAAGTCGACGTTCTTAAACAGGTTATTAATTCTTTACAAGATTGTGCTAATTTACAATTTGATGCAACTTCATTATCAGTGTACGTCTTCAAGAGTTCAGTGGGAAATGTAGTTATTCAAATTATCGTTCTCCATGTGGTCGCAGCAAGAAGTATTATTCCTTGACGAAGGACATGAGGGATAAGAGCTCAATTTTATTGCTGATTTACCCTTCAAAATAGATTTTGTTACATTGGAGTGAATACTTTTGTTAACAATCCTTGCAAAAAAACTCTCACTTTCTTTCTGTATTCAAAATTCAAGTAGTATATGGCTTAGGGAAGGGATCACAGAATTTTGAAAACATGCACCGAATTCACTTCTCCCCATAGCGTGTCACACACAGTTTTTAACTTTTTTTGACCTAAAATAAATAAAATAAAAATGATCTTGATTCTTTATCAACATGGTGTGCTTTGAAATATCTTCAACTGTGAGAAAATAAATGGAAGTCTATCTTTTACATTGTCAAGAAACACAGTTGTTTTGAGTTATAGAATTAGTGGTGATGGAATCTGTTTCACAGTTTAAAGATCTAGGTGTAATTTTTGACCAGAAATTAAAATTTAATTTGCATTTTAATTATGTTATTAATAAATCCCATCATACGTTCGGTTTCCTAAGATGTATATCTACTGACTTTTGTAATAGACCATTAAGATCCTATATATTGCATTAGTGAGACCAATATTGCTTCATGCACCCCAAGTTTGGTCCCCATCTTTATAAAATTCACACTTCTGATCTTAAAGCTGCTCAACACAGATTCCTCAATTTTGCGCTTGGAAACTAAATTCCCCATAATCAAGATTAAATCATGATTATAATCAAATTGCAGTTATTTTAAATTTAAGCACCTTCAGCTCCTATTGTCTTATTATTCCTGTACAATTCGATTAATCAACATATTTATTTGACTGAGTTATATTCTAATATTCCTTGGTATACACCTATACGAAATACACGTCATGACTAGACCTCAGATTTTAGGATAAATCCCTATTTAGTTCCTTTAGAAGTTGTGGAAAATAATTGCAGATATTTATGAATCATGACAAAATAGATCGATTGAGAGCATCTAATAGTGCTTAAAATGTCCTAAAAGGGTGGTTGATGCATATTTTGATATTTTTTGCCTAAAACAAGTAATTTTGAAGAATTATTGTATTTCCATCATACGTTTTTTTGAACTTGTTACACCAAAACACACATTCTTTCCTGAATTTACTGAAACATGAATATTCCCTGATCGAAGAATACACTATTGGGCTAGGTAATAGTTGTGAACTAGGTGGGGGAGAGCTTCCAAGAACATTGAGTGCTTTCCTCAGCCTCGCAATCAAGTCATCTCCCATCTATACAACCCCATCCAAATCAAACTCTCACAATTCATTAGAACTCTGGATTTTACAGTCAATGAAAAGAACAACCTTTAGTATTTACAAATACCATTAATACGAATAACACAACTCCCCAATTTTGAAGAGGGCTCCTGACATTTTTTTATTATTTTTAACTAAGTAAAGAATCTTGTTCATTGGTAGGAGCAAGTTTACTTTTCAAACTATGATATAATAAAAAGTCCTAATTTACAGATACCAGGCTTTGAAATCTCAATGTCTACACTTGTATTAATAAATAAATAAATAAAAATTGGATAAATTTTTTGTAAGCTCATTTATAATTAAAAATTAATGGGAAAACATCAAGGGCATTTATATTGTTCTTGTCTTTCATTCTTTTCCCTTAACTCCAAGTTGAAAAACATTAGTGTTTTTATCTGCCAGTGTTAGCTATTAATCCTGTAGAATGAACTTGTATGCTTTATACTGGAATGATTTACAAATAGATTTTTAAAGTTATTTTTAAAAATAATAGTTTTTACCACGATTGTGAGTAAACATGAAAGTTTTCTTTCATCTCTTCAAATAATTTACGAAATCAAAACTTTTAATACATCAAGAGCTAGAAAAAAGTTGCAGTTCTAGCTTCAACAAAATTTCATTAAGATGTTTCTTCATTTTCTACGAAAACAATTTTTCTAGTCACATTTCATATTTTCTCCCAAGCTTGGAATAGTTAACTTTGTAATTTTCTAGTTAGTTTCTTGAGACATTACATTTTCTTTTTAATGCTTTGAACATACAATTCAAAGAGTAAATGCTTGATATTAGATTCCCACACATTAAGAGCAACTATTATTGTTAATCAGTTTGCTTATTTGTAACTTGATTCATCAGAACTAAGCGATAGGTTCCCAACCACATTCACAGAATCTGCATAGGTTTGTGAACAGAATTTGTACCCTTGTTCTTAAGAGTTTTTCTAATTCAAGATAAAAAGCAAAAATTCAAGATTAAGATGCAGAGCTAAGAATTTATACAATGTACGATTGTGATTTTAAACTTAAGTAAAATACATCTGAATATGATATGGCTTGAGCTCGCACTTTAAAAAGCACCTTTTAAATTTAAAATTTAAAAAATTAAAGAGGACTTAAAAATATTTCATTGTAAGTGAAGAATTCACACTAACCTCACAAGCATTTAACAGATCTTAGATTAAAACTTCAAAATATTTTTAATAAAAAAATGTATTAATAAAAAAAAAATTGCTCACAAAAATATATCATAGCAAAGTTTAACAACAATTAACTTGTTTAAGGTGCTGAAAGATTCCATAAAGAATTTGAACTAATTCTGCTTTCATGCTATAAGATTCAAACTGTGTGTCATAATTGATGGTCTTAAGTCAGGTTCTACGCTACCTGATATTCTCCATAGCTTTCGTAATAAACATTATAATAACAAACATTCATTGCACAATTTTCACACCATGCGGTAATTAATAAAAATGCAAACAATCTGATTTTTTTAAACTATTCCCTTGGATTCAAATACAGCTGATATCATGTTTGATATTATAACAACCTTCCAGATAACTACTGAATTTTTCGTAAATTTGGCCTTCTATTATATATGATTTATCAACTGTGTCAAAATTCTACATACATCTTTCTACTTACATTATATTTGACTATCTGAAGTAACTCCAAGGAAGCACTACACTCCAGCTGCAAATTACCTTACAGGGGTTCATCAATACTAATCCAACCCTTCGTTCCTTTTCCTAACTAGTTCTCAAAAAAAATGGTACAAATAAAATTAATTACACAGTACTTACTCATAGTATACTAGAATATAATTAGTAAGTAAAAATTTTGCACAAATTTACTCCTATGAGGTTATACTCGCATTATAATCCTCATATAAATCTAAAGTATTAAAAAGATCACAGCTTATTCTGGCACAGGGTGGCTGGGTGACTGGGAAGGGCGGGACTGATGGGGAGGGGAGGAGAGGGAGAAGGGGATGGGGAGAGAGGGAAGAAAAGGGGGCAGGGTGAGGTGGTTCAGAGATGAGGAGGGGGGGAAGGAGGACAGGGACTAGGAGGGGCAGAGTGAGTGCAGGGACTATTATCCAATTTAAATATAGTGACTTGTGACAGATCATGAGCTGTAACACAGTTATCCAAACAGGTGTTCTGATACCTAAAATTAAAGTCATAAAGAAGCATCTGATTAGATAACTGTGTTCAGCTGATGATCTGCCCCATATGTCTATATTTAAATCATACAATAGGAGAGCAGATGGAAAACAATTTTAATTTCTCCATTTTTCATAATTCCTTGGGCGTAAAAATTCCAGGAAACACTTTCTATACATGAGTGGTTGTGAATATTGTTTCCCCTCTCCAATACCTTCCTGAGATGCAATAATCAGGGTGCCATCAAGTGACAGGAAAGGCATCGTGAAAAGGTGGGGCACATTACAATTTGTACTTTAATTACAGTAATCTGATCAAAAAATTCAATCACCTTGAGTCAAAAGGAAGGTTCATCAATTTTAGTTTCAAATGCAGTATCATTTTGTACCCAGTGTTATGATAGACTTTCCCAAGGTTTCTCTAATAATAAATATTCATAAGACTACTTTGGATGATTTTTGTATCTATTTTGTAATTACTAATTAAATTTCAACAGCACTATTTTTATTCTAAATTAATGAGATATATGTATTGATCATATTATTCATCACGAGACTTTGCTACATCCTGGAAGTTGTTATAAACGATATCTTCTGTATTATTCATATTATTTGTATTAATGGTTTCAAAAAATTACACAACTCTAGTCTAGAAGAATTTGCTACAAATTATACTTGAATAACAAAATTAGTTCTTGTATCAGTTGCTGCATATTTGAAAATATGTGAAGGTTTCCTGAATAATTTGTTTTTCACTAGATATACAGAACCAGCTGTACCAATGTACTGCAAGTAAAGTTAATTTGTCACTCTGCAATGAAGACTTGTATTTTCCAAACATTGTTCCTTTAATTACAGGTAATCAAACATGTTCACACTTACACACACATGCACACCCACACCCACACTTCATATTCCGAGAGGGGCCATATTTGTATGCAATCCTTAAAAACACATTTGGGTGGTCCCATTAAAATACAGTAAACTATTTTTACATTTTGCACATGGTCCCATTAAAATACAGTAAACTATTTTTACATTTTGCACATGTTTTTCAAGTCCATGCATTGTTTAGAAGTCCTACCTAAATTCCTATTCTTTCCATGTGAAATTATTTCAGATGTGTTTTATGTGTAATTGTTTTTCTTGCTTGGTCAGTAAGAAGTGTCTTAACTATATAACAATACAGATGACCAGTTAGAACAATTATATCATTCTAGAAGAGACCAAGGAATGTGTTTGATTCAGGTTGTTTAGTTTTCTTAGTATGCAAGGCCTAACTGCCTTCCACTGGAACCTAATAGGAACAGTGGGAAAATAATAGTAATGCTAGTGGACCTATGTCTTTGTGTAATGATGGCATGCCACCCAGAACGGCTTTGTTTAATATATGCTAACATTGCACAGTAAACATCTGGCTACTTTGTATGAAATACATGGGAATCAAGTATTATGGTCATCAAAGGGGGGAGTTCTCACATTTAGAGGGAGAAATTTATTTCAGATGCAGAGAAAAGGAAACAGTCTATGATCAAACTCTTTTCAAAAGAGAGAACTTTTTTTCTTGAGAACGATATGTATTGAGAATATTACAAGTCTAACAGAACAGTATTGTCAAAATATTAAGCTTATATTTCGCACCTAATTTTCCTAATTATCAGTTGTGTTATTTTTCTCACCAATACATTTTCCCCCTTCTGACCCCTGAAAAACACATAAATGAAGTTTTACTTATTGCACTTAAATATCACTTTTAATCTATTGAGAAAATATTACTTCTATTCTAATAAGAAAAACTGGAACATTTAAAAATTTTCATGATTTCATTTTGAGGCACTCGAGTAATGCACTTAATGCACACAACGATAAAAAAAGGTAACTTCCAAATATGTGCATTGCCAACATTTCCCTAATTCAGAGATATTAATTATTGAATACAGAGATTTTTTTAGGTCATAACAGCACCTAGGTACAGACCGCATGTGATCAGGTCAATTCATACCACTGCACTGCCCGTATGTGCCTGAGCTTTTCAAAGTCAAGATTGTTGGGCACGTTTATCAGTACTTAAGATGTTCCTGACATTGAAATATGAATGCATTTTACCATCATCTTAACTATCATTTACATGATGATCACCTTTTGATGACAGTCTTCAGACATGCCATTTAGAACCCATAATTCAAGCAGTTATCAAAAGTTTGTTATCTATTAAATGATAAAATCGTTGATATCAACCTACATACTTAGATCTACCCACAAATTTGCACTTCCTAATCTACATACAAATAAAAGAGAACGTGCATATGTCTGTCCCAAACAGATACAGAAACTACTTGACTTTTTGCTGAAATTTTCATACTTTATTCTTATTAGCATCAGGAGTATTTAAAGAGTAATTTGACTTCAACTGGACACGTGGGGGGCGTTGTTTTTGAAAGTTAATTAACGAGGTGGGCTCTACACCATTCCCATAGGACCTTGCTTAAATTGGAATCTATGGTTTTTGAACTACATGCCTCACTTCAACTCATAATATTGAATAATATCGAAGTTGCAATTTAGAAAGCTGAAGTCTGAACCATATTGGAGAAACATGGGCAAGCTAGTCAAAAATAAAGAAAACTGCACTAACTTATTACTCACACAGGGTATTCAATTACACCAGCATCTTTATTGTGATATGAATGTAATTACAACCTCTCCTTTATTCATTTTTTTCTTAGTTCATTTTCCTGTCTTTTCTTTTAATCTTTTAATTTCAATAATAAATGATACTTTTTGATGATAGTTTATAAAATTGTGTCTATTAGATTTGTGAATAGACATGACCTCAGAGAAATTACATATGCAATACTTTATGTAATGTATGTAACAGTATAATATGAATAAATATTATATTTTTCTTTGATTTCTTTATGACCTCATAGATCATGGAAATCTTATAAATTAAAATTTTATTTTAGTTTCACTTTAATTAACCAATAGGGAGGCAACACCTCTGAAACTAAACAACTACTCCTTTGCTGTGTAGTTTCTTCTGCTAAGTACGTTTATCTATTGTCAGCTGTGCATTAAGTCTTATTAGCTATGCAATATCTGAAGTGCCATTTCAGGAGAGTTCACAAACGTTTTGTGAAATAGAGAGTACACGTCAACATAAAAAAATGTGAACAATTTAAACTGTCAAAACACATGGTCTCTTATTTTGAAAATTCACTAATATCAAGAATTTGATGACGCTCTTACAAAATCATGTAAAGGATCACAAACAATTTTGGACCACACTATACTTCGTTCATACATGCACACATGCATATTTAAAAATAACTGAAGTAAAAATTTTCTTGTTCCCTCCTTTTATATATCAGTTTAGAAAAGAAAGAAAACTCGTGCAAAATTTCTGCTTATTAGGATAAGGACAATCTCTACCACTGAGGAATTGAAATATATACTGCATTTAACATTGGAAATAGTGTTTTTTGAGCATTTTATGCACATCATTTTTATTTTCCCATGTGTTGATGAAAAAAAGTGTCATTTTTAAGCACAAGACAATTATAATGAAAGTCACAACATTCAGAATCTTTTTTTAACACTGGATTTTTTAACATGTTCAGTAATCCCCAAAACTATAGGATAAAATATTTCCTATCAAAACAGAAAATTAGAACGTTACATTCAAAAATTTCAAAAACACAATTTTAATCTTAAATCCTGTTTAAATTAAATGAGTAAATAAATTTCAACCAGCTGGTGGCAACCAGTTAATTTCCAAATCTGATCAAAATTTTGCATGAATCATATTTTCCTTAAAAAAAATTTCTAAACCAATCTAAAGGTACGGAACAATAAATAAATTTTTATTTAAAAAGAAACATTTTTTAAGGGCCACCCCAATGTGTATGTAAGTAATGTTATGCATATGTGAACATATACTCTACAATCATTCATTACATAAAATAAAATTTTCCCCAAAACCTGCTATCAATATTACCACGTTAAATGCTTTTCTTAAGTGAGATAAAGATGTTCTAAGCATTTGTTTGCATGTATAACCTACATCTGCACTTTAAAAAATACAAGATTTATTTCAATGAAAAACTCTACAGTGCCTGATATAAATTTTGTTTTTTGTCTTCACACTTCACATCAAGAATCTCAAAAGACAAGAAACATATGAAATTGTACTTGCAATACATTGTAGCAAGTGGAAGCAAAACATTTTTTCAAGGGAGTCCCTTAGAAGAATCAACTGACAAAACAGTAAAACAAGCCATTAATAATATCTATTCCAATTCTTTAACATTTCCTTCAGAAAACCACATGCTACTTCTTATGTTGGCATTTTGATTCATGCGAAATAACAGAAAATGAAACTGGATAAAACAAAATACAAATCTTGGATATTTCCTTGGAAAATGATAGGGTTATGGAAACTGTCAGGAAAACAGGTTACTTTTCTGCATGCAATTGGGTAAATTTCAACTCAAATAACTGAAGCTGCATACCGATATTGTGTACCATAGTTGAAAAGGGAGCTAAATGAAAGTTGTAATAAACACTGCAGAAAATAAATAACTGTATAAGAATTTTTTATAAAAAAAAAATTAAAAAAAAAAAAAAAAAATCATACAAAACTATCTATTAACAATTACAATAGTAACTGACAAAATGTAATTACTACATTATTCACAGTTATACATAAAAATTACAGAAATTATTCTTTGCAAAGCAATGAGAGCAAACAGCAAAAGCTATTACAAAATTACTGTGAAAAACGGAATCAGAGGTATATTTTAATCTTAAAAAGAAGAATATAATACACAAATAACAACAGAGGCAAATTTCAATTTACAGACAAGTTTGAGGCAATAATAAGCAGTTTGTTAAAAACAGAATATGCAGTATTACAATACAGATAATGAAATTAGACAACTGAGGAAACTTTTTATCAGGACTACATCATTTCAAAATTAACATTTTTATGTTCTAATATTTGCTTGTTCACATTCCAGCTACAACACTCAAGTAAGACTAACATTTCAAGCCACTATGCCACCACTTCCTGTGGCAAACCCACTTCCTTAGAAAAGAAAGTGAAAATATCTTATCTTCTATTTCACAGCATTGCCTTATCTGCAGTAAAAACAACTTCCGTATCACAGAAATAAATTTATTTATCCAAATAAATATACTGCGCAATGAAGTTTCTCAATGAATTAGAGATTTAAACAAATAACTTTATATAATGAAACCAAGGTCTCCTCCTCATGATACGAGGAGTTCTGAGGTAGGAGACATGAAAATTATTGAAATCTTTTTCCCTCTGAAAATGATATTTATACTTAAAAATCTGAGCAAAATAAAAACCAAATTAAATAAGTCTCAATCTTATTCTATAATTACAGATCAACAATTGATTCTATAAATCAGATCATTAAATCATAGAAATTTAGCACCGAAACATAACTACATTCTTTATTATTGAGAGCTAAGAGATGTATTTAAAAACTCCACATTCAAATGACATTCAGTTCTTTCTCTCCAATGCAATCTCAAAAAAAGGATTTTGAAGATATGTGAAAAACAGATAAGACATACAAAACTTCACAAAACAGCAATACAACCATGTCAAATAATTGAAAATACTGATACAACCATGCCCCCAATCATATATGCAATTACCAAAGCAAGGCCCTCTATCGAGTCAGAGTGCTCTGAGAAGCTGCCCTCTCCAGCCCTCTGGTTGCAAAGCAGAAGCAACAGCAGCCACACTCACCGGATTCCCATCCGTCCTCCTCGTCTTCCTCATCCTCTGCCGTGGTGTCAGAGTCAGTGGAGTCAGCCTCAGAAGACTCGCTGGGGGTCTCCCGAAAGCCAGGTGGAGGCGCAGAGGGGCGAGCCCCAGTTGCAAGCCATGATGGCTCCATCGGAGGGCCTTCGTCCAGGCCAACTGGCACTCGGAGCATGAACAAACTCACCTATGGGCAAGAAACACAACACCACCTATTAATATATCATGTCATAATATACCTTGAAATAAATGTACGGAGCAAGAGAATTCTGATGTTTTAACAGCTGTCTTAAATTAATTGAAAGTTTGTGTGAAATTGAAAATTTTGCAAGTGTTGCTTTGCAAACAATGCAAGATTTTTAATTGCCATTCTATATTTTCCAGAACGTCAATTGAGAGATAAACATGTTCCATTCAATGTGTGTATATACATACATAAATATCTATATCCTTTTTATAGTATTCGAGTAACCTGCGTCTATCCGTCCATCTGTCCATGCATCATTCATGATTAGACCCCCTCCCCGTCCACCAATCGAGTCAAATGAGGTGTCATTTGACGGGTCTCCGATACCTGGAAGGGAACTGATGATTGGTTTGGGGATCCAAAAAATTCAAAGAAATTTCTCCCAACTTGTGTTTTTGCATTTTTTAGGGAACTAAAACATGTTTTTAGTGACATTCATCACCTACAGATAGCCTTTAGGCAAATTCTTTAAGTACAATCTGTAAAAAAAACTACAAAAACACATTTGGGTATTTGAAGGCACCTACAGTGGTGAAAAGCAGTGAATGACTACTATTACTGTCTTTCCACTATATTATGTAATTCCTGGGGTCAAGTTTTATCATATTCACAATATTTAAATTTAATTATGTGAGGAAATACATTTTTACTTTCTCGTATACGTACATTTATATGGAATAATATACGTAGTATAAAGTTATGTAATGCTGCGTGAAATAACTTGCGAAGTTTCGGCAGAAAAAATATTTCTGGGTCCTAAATAACAAGAATGTAAATAAATCCAGTGGCTAAGTTAAGAGAAAAATCCTCTAACATGTGGTGTAGCTGGAATCCTTGTTAGATGGGTGCTTGATGCTAAAAAATCAATCGAAAGCAAAATATCCGTCCATCCGTGAACACTACTAGCGCCTAAACCATTCATACAATTTTTTCCAAATAGAAGAAGGCTCTAGTTGAAACACTGAAATTTTGAAAAACATTCTTAAAAATTTTGGGTTACTTTCCACACACCAGACATTTTCAATATTTTCTCAAAAACGGATTCAACATTTTTTCTTTCAATTTCTTGTAAGAATAGAGTAAAATACACTTATGAAGGTGACATAGGCCCGATTTTCACTGTTAAGTTTGAATTTTCCTCAGTGTCCTCCTATAACTATAAATTTGAATATAAGAGATTTTTCCTTCAAATGAAATTTGTTGTTCATAAATAGTTCTTTCATTAAGGTCATGTAGATGTTTTTGAAAATTTTAGTAGTTTTCGTGCAGTAGTGTATGCAGTATTTGCAATTTTAAAAAAGAACAAAAACCAAGATTTTCTCAAAAACGTCTCCAAATTTTTTCTTTAAATTTTTAGTAGGAGTAATGCCAAATGTACCCTATACCATCGTATAGGGTACATTTGGCATTACTCTATTGCCATATTGCTCTATTCTTTTGTTTTTCAAAAATTATAAATATGTAATGTTTTGGACTTGTCTCTCACGTCGCTAATACTTACATTAGAGACAATTTCTTCACATTATACTGATGAGAAAATCTGCTTTAATTTTTTCTTCCAACTTTTCAAATGGATAGTGCTAATTGTAGTTTCTTATGACGTAAAGTTTATTTTGGTGTATTCTTTTGTGTTTTCAAATATTAAACAAATGTAATTTTTTTAAAGCTACCTCTCACATTGTTAATACGCACATTTCCATTGATTTGAATACATCATTGCATTTGCGAGAGGAAGTGCTTCAAACAACTTCCAATGAAGGTTTTCGAAAACTCAATAGATTCCTGTGAAAAAGAGCTTCAAATTATGCATTTACAGTAATGCTTAATCCTCATTTTCTTAAAAATGACTTCAAATTTTTCAATAAAAATTGCCATTTAGGAAGAGGTTGTACTTTTCTTTAATAACCTTAAAATATTTCGGTTCCACTATTAGGAATCCGAAAAGTTGAGAATATGTGAAAAACATGTACTTTGGGCGATGATAGATGCAAGACGATGCAAGCAAGAGGATGGGGCAAGTCTGTAAAGCCAGTCCACACCAAGGAAATTAGAAAACTTCAGTACAAGAAAGTTTGTGCCATTTTGTAGCACCTCCAGTTACATTTGTGTATACGTAGGTATATAGGGAGTAATATATGTAGTATAGAGGAAGTTATGGAATACTGCGGAAAAAAAAAATTCGATATTTCAATGGAAATACACGTTTTGGGGTCCCCTGATACTGAAAAGGTGATTATTTTCAAAGTGTCTGTCCGTCCAGTGCATGTGAACAACACTATTGCCTGAACTATTTGCATGATTTTTTCCAAACTCCATAAACCCACGGCGACCTGGCCCGAGTCAAAGCTCCACGATTTAGAGAAGCAGACATTAATTTTTGGAGGTACTTTACATGAAGCCCCCTGGACATTTTCAAAATTTTCTCAAAAAGAGCTCCAAATTTTTTCTTTAAATTTTTTGTAAGAATAGAGTAAAATACACTTTTAACGGTGGCATAGGTCCAATTTTCTCTGTTAAATCTGAAATTTAGGAAATTGCAAAAGTTTGAATTTTTTTTAGTGTCTTCCTACAACTACAAAATTGAAAATAGAGATTTTTGCTTCATGTAAAATTTGTTGTTCATGGTTAGTTCTTTCCTTCATGTCATGTACATTTTTTTGTAAATTTTAGTAGTTTGAGCAATATTGCATGCAATATTTGCAAGTTTTAAAAAATACAAAAACAAGATTTTCTCAAAAACAGCTCCAAATTTTTTCTTTAAATTTTTGGTAGGGATAATGCTAAGTACTCTATAAGACAACATAAATACCATATTGCTCCATCTTTAGTTGTTTTTTTTTTAAATTAAATTTTTTTAACTTTTCTCCCACGTTAATATTTACATTGGTGTGCGATTTGTTCACATTAGTATATTTATAAGTACATGTGCTTTAAGTTATGTCATATAAAGTTTTTCAAAAACTCAACAGTTTTCTGTGAAATTTAGCTCAAATTTCTGCATTTTGAGAAATGCTCAAATGCCATTTTCTCAAAAATGGCTCCAAACTTTTTCTTCAAACTCTTCCAACAGATAGGGCTAATTGCACTGTTTAATAAGACAAAGTTCATTACAGTGTATTCTTTTGTTTTTTAAACACAAATGTAATTTTTTTAACAATATCTCTCACACCATTATTGTGCACATTTTCAGCCATTTGTAAACCCTATTGCATTTGTGAGTTAAATTGCGTCAAATGACTTCAAATGAAGTGTTTCAAAAACTCCAAAATTTTCTGTGAAAAAGAGCTTCAAACTTCGTATTTACAGTAATTCTTAAACACCATTTTCTTAAAAACGGCTCTAAATTTCTCAATGAAAATTTCCATTTAGGACAAGGTTTTACTCTTCTTAAATATTCTTAAAGTAATATTTCGGTTCTTTTATGAGGAAAACGAAATGTTGAGAAAATGCCAAAAAATCTACTTTGGACAGTAATAGATGGCCACTCGCACGGGGATGGGGCAAGACTATAAAGGCAGTCCATACCAAGAGAATTAGAAAATGTTACTATGAGAAAGTCCATGCCATTCTGTAGCACCACTAGTTTTTTTAAAGAACTTCTGTTGACTTATATTCATTTTAAAATAAAAATATCTCTGAATATTTTCAAGCGCTAAATGAAGATTTGGTTACTAGGACAAATAATGACAAGTCAGCTAATCCAAACATTGCAATAAAATCTGTGTTTTTAGTAAGTCAAGTAAGATATTTTTTATAGAACTCTGTACTACATTTTCTGAAATTATTTTGTCATTATTAATCTTTGTTATGACAGCAAGCTATTAGGTATTGGTATTTTTGAACATGAGAATAACAGTATCAAATATTTTGATTCATTTGCAGGGCAATGTCAGAAATTCAGAAATTAAGAAACAAAGTTGTTCTACTCACAGGAACAGCACATTCCCAAAAGGCAAATATATGCACAATTCACAAGAAAGACCGTCTTCATGCTCTTTCTTGTCTGTTGAGCTTTGAACCTTTCATTCGAAAATATCACTGCCATTCCAAGAGAGCATAGAAATTTGTAAACACAGCAGTGATGACAGCTAAATGTGAAGCCAGTGAGGTGGTCCACAGCACCCAGGTGATGCATGACAACACAGGTCGCTGGAGAATGTTACAGCCTGGATGTCACTATTTACAGTGTGTGGTGCAAGGATTGGATCACACGGAAGGAAAAGGTTCTTCATCAGTGTTGCCATTCCCTTGAATATCATCTTATGTGTAACATATGACAATGTTAATAAGTATATCCTATTTTGTAGTTTCAACCAAATAATTATATTCTAATATTGTAGACACACACAATATTTTTACCGCCTTTACAGCTTATTGTTACATCATTGAGAGTTTTGAGACATGAAATGGACCTTTAAAAACTTAAACCTTACATATACCCAACTAAGCTTAATCTATGAATAAAAGACAATCCCAAATTTTTCGACTGGGATTTTTTAAAGTTTTTATTTATTAGTTTCAACAATTAATATCAATTGCCCAATTACAAATATGTCACATAGAATTTTTTTTCTTCACAAAATAAAAAAATAGAAGTCATTCAGAACTTGATTTCTCATAGCTTTTTGAAATCTGTCAGGGAAAAAAATATCTAACAATAATTTATCATTTGACACATCTTCCAAAGCCGTGCGTAATAAAATAAATTTATTGTAGCAAATACAACAACAAATAGAACATTTTTATTATAACACGTACTATGTTCAGGTGTCAACCAAAGGATTCTAGAATATAGATTAGATCAGACCTCATCACGTTTTCGCTCTGTAGAGCCAAGGCTGAATTCTCCAGCCTCTCAGCGGGCGGCCAGGACCCAGCGAGAGCACTATGAGCAATTCAAGTGTCAAACGCTGAGGTATTGAGGGGGCTTCTCAGTCTCGATTTACAAATTTTTAAACTAGAAAAAGAAGAAAGAGAAGGGAAGAAGAAGGGGAGGAGGAGAAGAAGAAGGAGAAGAAAGAGGAGGAGGAGAAGAAGAAGAAGAAGGAGGAGGAGGAGAAGAAGAAGGAGGAGGAGGAGAAGAAGGAGAAGAACGAGGAGAAGAAAGAGGAGAAGGAGGAGGAGAAGAAAGAGGAGAAGGAGGAGGAGAAGAAAGAGGAGAAGGAGGAGGAGAAGAAAGAGGAGAAGGAGGAGAAGAAGAAGGAGGAGGAGAAGAAGAAGAAGGAGGAGAAGAAGAAGAAGGAGGAGAAGAAGGAGGAGGAGGAGAAGAAGGAGGAGAAGAAGAAGGAGGAGGAGAAGAAGGAAGAGGAGGAGGAGAAGAAGGAAGAGGAGGAGGAGAAGAAGGAAGAGGAGGAGGAGAAGAAGGAAGGAGGAGGAGGAGAAGAAGGAGGAGGAGGAGGAGAGGAGGAGAAGAAGGAGGAGGAGAAGAGGAGGAGGAGAAGAAGGAGGAGGAGAAGAAGGAGGAGGAAGGAGGAGGAAGGAGAAGGAGGAGGAGGAGAAGAAGAAGGAGGAGAAGAAGAAGGAGGAGGAGGAGAAGGAGGAGGAGGAGAAGAAGAAGGAGAGAAGAAGAGGAAGGAGGAGAAGGAGGAGAAGGAGGAGAAGAAGGAGAAGAAGAAGAAGGAGAAGAAGGTTGAGGAGAAGAAGAGGAGGAGGAGGAGAAGAAAGGGAAGGAAGAAGAAGGAGGGAGAGGAGGAGAAGAGGAGGAGGAGGAGGGAGGAGAAGAAGGAGGAGAAGAAAGAGGAGGAGAAGAAGAGGAGGAGGAAGAAGAAGGAGGAGGAGGAGAAGAAGGAGGAGAAGGAGGAGAGGAGGAGAAGAGAGGAGAGGAGGAGGAGGAGGAGGAGGAGGAGAAGAAGGAGGAGGAGAAGAAGGAGGAGGAGAAGAAGGAGGAGGAGAAGAAGGAGGAGGAGAGGAGAAGGAGGAGGAGAAGGAGGAGGAGGAGGAGAAGGAGGAGGAGGAGAAGAAGAAGGAGGAGAAGAAGAAGGAGGAGGAGGAGAAGGAGGAGAAGGAGGAGAAGAAGAAGGAGGAGAAGAAGAAGAAGGAGGAGGAGGAGAAGGAGGAGAAGAAGGAGGAGGAGAAGAAGGAGGAGGAGAAGGAGGAGGAGGAGAAGGAGGAGGAGGAGAAGAAGAAGGAGGAGAAGAAGAAGGAGGAGGAGGAGAAGGAGAAGGAGGAGAAGAAGAAGGAGGAGAAGAAGAAGGAGGAGGAGGAGAAGGAGGCGGAGGAGAAGAAGAAGAAGAAGAAGAAGAAGAAGAAGAAGGAAAAGAAGAAGGAGAAGGAGAAAAGAAAAGCTCACAAATATACTTAAAATTTGGGCAGCATGCTTTTGGAGCTTAGGAAACAGTCTCTGGGGAACGTTTTTGTAACACTGCCAACGTTGATAATGGTAAAGCAAAAACTTTGATATCCGATTCTATATCAGAAATTTCATGAAATCTATTTTCAATTTATTTGCAAGTTCTTCATTGGTGAACTAGACCTACTCAGCTGCATGATTCACCATGTAATGACTCTAGATTATACTCTAACAATAAATAAAAATTTTATGACAAACCAAACATTTAATATTATCTCCAAGTTTTGAAAAAAATAGTTCTTTCCATTTATTTTAAAAAAGTATCAGACTGTTATTATGAGAGCTGCTTGCTTCCTCTTCCATGACAACACATTTTGCAATGACATCTTGAGTGAAACGGATCTGTCCGCCTTATTGCTTCTATCTCTCACCCCACCCCCCCGGCTTTGCGGGCTCCCAGTGCTGCTCCTGCCATTCACTCCTGGCACTGCCAAAGGCTCTTTGCTCTCAAATCATCTTTCTCATGATTTTTAGATTAGACAAAACAATATATTGATTAATCAAGATATACAAAAATACCAAATCGAAAGAGTCTCAAAAAGATCTCAGGGAGCTTGCTTCTAAAACTGATTCTTCTAACATGATCATAGTCATGAGTTAAACTTGGAAAAGGCAAGTTTGGTTTCCAGACTGCAAAATTAAGGAAGCTGTGCTGAACCATCTCCTGACTGGAGATACGTGTCTGGTAAAAAAAAAAAAAGATAGAGAGACCAAACTTGTGATGCATAAAGCAATTTTGGATGGGATGGTTTCACCAATGCCAAATTCTTTATAATTTTTACATAAAAAGATCTTTATAATTTTTATATCTGTAAAATACCAGCACATGCATCTAATGAGTCCCTATAGTCAATTTGATTTATTAAGAAAACATTGAAAAAGTGAAATAAACTTCCATTTCCAAAATTCCAACTTTACATTGTAATTTGTATATATTATATCTGAATAAATAAATACAATATTTCGTATAAATGCAAACAATCCTACTCGTATGTTACCGGAATTAATATTTTCCTTAAGTTTACACAGACTTTTCCCGGTTCTTAACTCGCAAGTGTTCTCTCTCGCACAACGACATTTATTTATTTATCTCATCGCCTACAAATTCTGGTCTAGTTTGGGGTTCATTCACTCTGGTACAGTTCTAGTGTAGAGTGTTCCTCAATACAGCATCAGGATGAGTATCAAAGCCGAATTTAGCAACATGGTAGGTATTGTAGTTTTGTTCTATTTTAAGGAAGTTTTAATGTGAATATGCTGTTGCTCTCTGTAATATAATAATGTGAATATAATTTTGCTCTCTTCTGCTTGATTTAAAAGAAAGAGGAGTCCTTCTATTCAAGAGAAATCCAAAATTCTAGGGAAAGTTGAAGTCCATAAGGGAACATATGTTTTTTTAGCTACAAAATTGGGGATATTGGCACTCCTAACACGGTAGTAAGAAACAAGGATACAATAATTAAAAGTGTAAATGAAAATGGACATTTTTGCCAGAAGAGGAAGTATGCCAGCTATTCAAAGTATAGTCGCAGAAAATTCCGAAGAACTGGTTGAACGATTGAGAACTTCTCCACGTCTAAAGGCTGGTTTGTTCAATTTAAAAAGTGTTACAATATTATTTCTAAGGTTGTATGTGAAAAAAGAAATGCCGTGAAAAAAGAAATGCCGTGAAAAAAGAAATGCCATGCCAGAAGAAAGTATTTGGAAATGGCAAAAGGGGAAACTGATGGACCTTGTGAAGGGAGTTTTCCCCAAGGACATCTTCAACACCGATATAACCGGTATTATTTTTTCTTTTCTTGTTTCTGAAGACAACCCACTTTTAAAGGCGAGAATTATCATGGAGGCAGAAACAGTAAACTTGGGCTTATTGTGATGTTGGGAGCGAATGCCTACTGTTCTAAAAAGCTTTGCCCATTTGTTATAGAAAAGTCAAAAAATCTGATGCTTCGAGCATGTGTCCCATGAAATACAAGGCCAGTAAAAGAGCTTGAAGAACTTCTGATCTTTTTAAGATGCAAGCGTATCCACTTGATGCAAAGACGAGAATGCAGAACAGAAGAATTTTTTTTATTTGTTCATGAGCATTCTACTCATCCAAAGCAAATGAACTTGAGAATTATTAGAATTGAATTCTGTGCAGAAAAATGCACAAGCAAGCTATAGTCAATGAATTTAGGCAAAATCCATGCTTTCAAGACCTATTACACAAAAAAGGGCAAACGATGTGCAGAGATTAGTTTGAGGGAGTCTGGGAAGGAAAAAATATCTATCCTAAATGCAATGGATTGTATTTCCAAGGCATGGCAATATGTAAATCAATTCACTATCCGCAGCAACTTTAGGAACGCTGAAGAGAAAAAGAAGAAGAAAAAGTAGAAGAAAAGCAGAAGAAAAGAAGAAGAAAAGTAGAAGAAAAGAAGAAGCAAAAGAAAAAGAAGCAAAAGAAGAAAGAGAAGAAAAAAGAAAGAAGAAAAAGACGAAAAAGAAAAAGAAGAAAAGAAAAAGAAGAAAAAGAAAAAGAAGAAAAAGAAAAAGAAAGTGATCTTATTTCTGCATGAGAGAAGTTGAAAATGGATTACAGGATGACCAGCAGTCTGACTTTTGAATTCAAGGTTTCCCCCCTGGTTTTCCAAGTCTGAGAATATAACTTTTCCAGGTTCTTTTGCACACATTACAACATATTTTACCTTCTACTGCTTACACAGTAGAGTGAAAGTTATGTAATGCTGCAGGAAAAAGCAAGGAATTTTTGGCAGAAAATTTATTTATTATTGCCGGGTCCTGGTAAAGACAAAGTGGATAAATCCAGTTGCTAAACTTAGGAAAGATGTTCCCTAACACGTGGTGTAGCCAGAATCCGTGTTTTGTGGGTGCTCGATACAGAAAACTCAGTTGCCGGCAAAATGTCCATCTGTCCGACAGTAAACAACCCTAGCAGCTATTCAGTTCAGCCAATTTTCTTGAAAATTGATCTTCCTTAATCGATCTGGCGATGTCATGGCCCCTTAAATTTGAAATCGGTACTTTAATTTTGGGGGGTACTTTACATGAAGCCCCACTGGGAAATTTTCAAAATTTTCAAAGAAATGGTTGCATAATTTTTTATTAAATTTTGTTGTTGGATAGTGTTTGTTAAAAACCCTGATTTTTCGAAAATTGCGAACTTTCAACATTTTTCGGCATCTTCGTACAACTACAATTATAAAGATAGAGAATTTTTCTCTTCATGAAATCTCTTCTTTCAAGATAGATTTTGAAATAAGGTCATCATAATATACAATAATACAATGACAAAGTCAAAATTTGAGTTCTTTTCACATGCTAAGAGCCATATTTTCTTTTCTTAAAGATGATGCCGAATCATTGGATAAAAATGAAGCATCTATAGGATTATTTTTAGATCTTTCAAGAGCTTTTGATGCCATTGATCATAACATTTTACTTTCAAAATTACCTTCATAAGGAATCCATGGTATTGCCCTACATTGGTTATGTTCGTACCTCAAACAACGATCTCAGAGAGAAGAAATACCTTACTGGAATGATGGAACATTATGTACATACCTTTCCGACCCTTTGCCAATTGCACATGGAGTCCTGCAGGAATCGATTTGAGGCCCTATTCTCTTTCTACTATACATAAAGGATATGCCCTTGATGATTTGAAACTGAAGAACAGTTCTCTTTGTGGATGATACGAATATTCTTTGCAATACAGAAATTGTAAATAGTACAATATCAGATGTTTCAAATTGGTTCCGTAATAAAAATTTATAGTAAATGAAAAGAACAGTTTCAATGCAGTTTCCATTTCAAATAAACAATTCTGTGCTCCATCAAAAATGAACGGTGTACCATTGACTGATGTTAAGAATACAAAATTTTTAGGTCTCTCAATTCAGTCAAACCTCAAATGGAACGTCCATTTAAATGAATTGAACACAAAATTAAATTTATTATGCCACATGTTCAGAATACTTTCAAATTCAGTCAGCCTTCATACTGCTCGTTGTGTATATTTCGCGAATGTTCATTCCCACCTGAGATATGGCATAATATTCTGGGGAAACACATCTTATAGTTCCCAGACTTTAGATTACAAAAGAGAATTATACGAATAAGAACCAAATCCCACCCACATGATTCATGTAAGTCTCTTTATTAAACTAGGAATTTTACCATTACCTTGTATGTTGATTCACGAATCTGTGGTTTTTGTAAAAAATTACTTACGGGTGGGAATACATTTTCTGAAAATGCCAATGTCTATAACTATAACACTAGATGTAGTAATCATATTCATCAGGTGACAGTATCAACAGCTCACTACAAAAAATTCACATACAATACATTTACATTATTTTACAACACTTTCCCAAATGACATTAAACGATTAAATTCAAAAGAAAAATTTAAATCCCAAGAAAAATCGTTACTGCTGCATAACTATTTCTATACAATTAGAGATTATATTGAGCATTGAAAGGAAAGTAATATTAATTTTAACAGTTATCTTTAATGCATTATTTACCATTTGGACCATATAATTCTAAACCCCTCAAACAAGTATTGTACTGCAGCTTCTGGGTCAATTACCCCCATGTCAATCAAGTTTTTCGTCCAGTTTCCCTGATCCTTTGAGCAAATGCTGAGATGTCTCCTTGTTTTGCTTTCGGATATAAACGTAACTTCATTATCTGTGCATGTCTTCAAGAATTCAGTGAGAAATATGTTATTCAAATTATAGTTCCCCATGTTATCACGGAAAGATGCATTATTCCTTCACGAATGACATGATGGATAAGAGCACACATTTATTGCTTATTTACTCTTGAAAATTGATTTTATTAGATTTACATTGGAGCAAATATTTTGTTAATAATCATTTCAAAAAAACACTCATTTTCTTTCTGCATTCAAAATTCAAGTAGTATATGGCTTAGGGTAGGAATTACAGAATTATGAAAACGTGTACAGAATTCACTTCTCTCTGTAGCATGACACACACAGATTTTAACTGTCTTTGATGTCAAATAAATAATAATTTTATGTGAAATATAAGCAATTTTTAATTTTGTTTAAACAATTTTTCCTCAAAAACAGCATCAACAATTTTTCCAGGCACTCACCAGAGCTATCATAGGCACTGTGAGATTTCATGCAATTACAGTGTGCCATGGTTTCTGAAGCAAAATAAGATGTTGATCACTTGCATTTACTTGGAGACAGTGCCCTAACAAAGCAGAAATGTAAAAAGAATAAGAAAAAGAGGAGGTGGATTTAGATTTTCAAGTTTGAGAAGTACGTTTGTATGTAAGCAAGCTTTTTGCTGATGTGATTGCAGTGATGTGATTGCAGTGATGTGATTGCAGTGATGTGATTGCAGTGATGTGATTGCAAGGACTTGGTTTATATTTTCGAAATATTGAAAAACAAGTTACAGGGAAAAGATGAGAGGAATTTGAAAAGAATGGTGATGTTAATAATTATTGACCTTTATAACTAAACTTTATTTTCACTTGTAATCTGTAATGGAATTTTTGGGTTTGCATAGCAATTAACTTGCACAAAATTTGTTCAATATTATTTTAATTTGTTCCTATTATTTTAATTTAATTTAGATTCATTTCTAATAATTATTTTCTACTCTCTCTAGTGAGGAGCAGAACATTATTATGGTACTTTATCCAGCATTGTAAAATTAAATGTAGAGTAATAAAAACATTATTTTTAATGTATTTCAATTTAAATATTAATGGACCTGACAATGCTTTTCTAATGCAGAGTATTAAATACAGTTGAAGTACAAAATCCATTTATTCAATGAAGATCAACTCCGAATTATCTACACTTTAACTACATACTGTTAACTTCACTTTAAAAATAAATTATTTGAACAATGTTGAGCACCACCTGCATTTGATTCAGATTTCCTGCTTAGATTGCAACTTCAAAGTTATTTAACATTAAGAGTCGAAGCGAGGCATAGTTCAAAAAGACACCTATAAATTGCACTTCAAGCAAGGTTCTCTGGAAACGGCATAGAGCCCACCTTGGCGATTATCTTTGCAACAACACCCCCACATGTCGGATTTAATTCGAACCACTCTGAAATACTCCTGATACTAATATGAACAAAGTGGAAAAATTTGAGCTAAATCAGTTGAGTAGTTTTTGCGTCTGTATGCAACAGAAATGCACACATTCCTTTTTATTTATACATACAGCATATCTGGGAAGGAAACGTTGAAAATTTGAAAATAAGCTCTTATGTCAATTTTAAGCATATTTTGTCTAATAAAGTACTTGGATATTCTGAATGAGCCACAACAAGCACTCAAAAGTTGATTTGAAAAAATGCTTTCTAGGCAAAAATTTGTATTGCAGAAGCATGTAAATTGTTTATTATTTACAAAAGAAAGAAATATATTTGTTAAGAAAAAAAATTAACTGAGAAATAAAAAAGCTGTCAAATTGTGTAAATTAGGTGCATTTTTATTTCTGTGTTAATTCCTAACGGTCCTAAGTGTTTTCCTAAGATTCCCTTTGGCATTTTCCACAGAAGCGGGCCTGATTCTGCAGGCAGTGGAAAGATTAATTAACTATTGAAGTAAATGACGTATTTAACAAGCTCCAATAATCCATTTTTACTTCTTTCCTTACTGTTTTTATACATTCAATATACAGTGAAACCCCTATTTTACGCCACTCTAGGGACTGGCAAAAAAAAAGTGTAAAATTGAGGAAATTATTATTGTGTTTTTTTTTGTTTTTTGTTTTTACACAGATTTTGTTCTAAAACGTGCAGTAATTCTAAAAATAACAAATAATACATTGAAACTCCAATTGAAAAGAAATGAATAGAAACTAATGGTACTAATATAGCATGTACTTTCTCGTCGTACTTTCATGCAAAATTACGCGAAAATTACTAAAATTTTCAAAAAATTGTGCTGACCTTATTTCAAAGTCTATTTTTAAGGAACCAATTTTATTAAGGGAAAAAATCTCTATCTTCATAATCATAGCTGTAGGAAGATGCTGAAAAAAAAGTTTGAACTTTAACAATTTTCCAAAAATCAGTTTTGAACGAAAATGATACCTACACCATTCTCTTTTATGTCCTTCACATTATCCAACAACAAAATTTATTAGAAAACGATGGAGCCATTTTTTTTGAAAATTTTGAAAATGCCCAAGTGGCTTCATTTAAGTACCCCCCAAAAAATTACAATATTGGTTTCAAATCTGAGGGGCCGCGTCATCAGCCAGATCAATAGGGGAATAGCAAATTTCGGAGAAAATTGTTTGAACAGTTTAGCAAGTGTTGTTCACAGACGACAGACATTTGGCGTCAAACGATTTTATCAAGGATCCTCAAAACATGGATTCTGGCTACACCACATGTTAGAGGATGTCCCCCCCAAATTAAGCTACTGATTTTATTCACTTTTTCGGTGCCAGGGTTGGGCAATAAGACTTTTTCTGCCGAAAATTCATCGCTTTTTTCTGCAGCATTACATAAATTTCTCTGTACTGAGTAAGCGGTAGCAAGAAAGTAAAAGCCAGCAACTGACTTTATAACAAGCTAACTCAACAAACACACAGGAAATGAATCATGTGGGCATAGTCTTAGAAAATTAGTCAACCAACCAATTCAGAACATTCATCAAGATATATTCCGATTTGTAAATAGCAAAACAGATTACATTTGTATCCCTTCCATCTTACTCGAAACTGAAACCATGATTGTCGACTTTTCTTTCAGAATGTCTGTCTAAGTAGTCCTGCCATGCAAAAATCTTAATATTGAGGTTTTAAAACACAGTAGGCCTTCACAAGTCAGACGCAAAACCGAGGAAAACGTAAAATCGCGGAAACGTAATATCGAGGAAAATTATACATTACTTATATGGATGATTTGCCAGGACTACTCATTTATGTCATAAATTCCGGGAAAACGAAAATCAGGGATCGTAAAATTGAAGTTTCACTGTAAAAGAAGAGTTTTGTAAAGGAGCTGTGTAACAATTTTTTTAAGGATCAGGAAATTCCCATTATAGAGATTTAGAAAACTTAATTCAATTAATCAAAATAATTACAAACCTTGAAGTCTTCACTGTACAGTTTATTTTGTTTATCCTTATGGGCGTCATCCAAGCCCCATTTGTCTAACCTCAAAAGGAGCATTTTTGAGTCACAGTTAAGAGATGCTAAGGATCCTGTCCTGTAAAACACACAAATCAGAAAAATTAAAACATTTCCTTTTCTAATTCACACTTATGGGTAAATACTATTTGAAGCGTTACAAATAACATTTTGCTGCAAAACTAAGGGCTGGGGTATAGGCATTTGTCAAAAAAGGAAAACCAAACTTTTGAAATTTTTGATTGCAGATTAAAAAACAGACACAATCACACTAGCAATTTTGTCAGTTTTTATTTTGATTGAAGAAACTATTTTGCTCTGTTGCACAGTTTCCAATATGTAAGTAAAAAATCAATTTTTACTTCAGAGATGTATTTGGAAATATTATGATGTAAAGTTGTTAGAAAGTCCCTGGACCTTTGAGATGTACAGAAGGGGATGTAGAAGGTTGTTATTTTGGATTATCACAAGGGCAAAACAGATACAATATAGATAAATCTTTTGCCACATAAATGTATCAACACGGGTGAACAAACCACAAACATTTTATTTTTAAAAACGTGGTTTATTGAGTTACTTTCTATTGTTGACTTTCATTTTACAAAATGGGTCTATACTGAGACAAGCTTTAAGCTTCTCAAGTGTAGTAGTACAGTGAATGTGTGTGTGTGTGGGGGTGGGGGGGTGCGCGAGAGCGCAACTCTCGGCCAGTAGGTTGGTCAGTCCGTCATGCTTCAGCCAGAAGATCAGTCCGTCCGTCACGCTTCAGCCAAAAGATCAGTCCGTCCGTCACGCTTCAGCCAAAAGATCAGTCCGTCCGTCACGCTTCAGCCAAAAGATCAGTCCGTCCGTCCGTCACGCTTCAGCCAAAAGATCAGTCCGTCCGTCCGTCACGCTTCAGCCAAAAGATCAGTCCGTCCGTCCGTCACGCTTCAGCCAAAAGATCAGTCCGTCCGTCCGTCACGCTTCAGCCAAAAGATCAGTCCGTCCGTCCGTCACGCTTCAGCCAAAAGATCAGTCCGTCCGTCCGTCACGCTTCAGCCAAAAGATCAGTCCGTCCGTCCGTCACGCTTCAGCCAAAAGATCAGTCCGTCCGTCCGTCACGCTTCAGCCAAAAGATCAGTCCGTCCGTCCGTCGCGCTTCAGCCAAAAGATCAGTCCGTCCGTCCGTCACGCTTCAGCCAAAAGATCAGTCCGTCCGTCCGTCACGCTTCAGCCAAAAGATCAGTCCGTCCGTCCGTCACGCCTCAGCCAAAAGATCAGTCCGTCCGTCCGTCACGCTTCAGCCAAAAGATCAGTCCGTCCGTCCGTCACGCTTCAGCCAAAAGATCAGTCCGTCCGTCCGTCACGCTTCAGCCAAAAGATCAGTCCGTCCGTCCGTCACGCTTCAGCCAAAAGATCAGTCCGTCCGTCCGTCACGCTTCAGCCAAAAGATCAGTCCGTCCGTCCGTCACGCTTCAGCCAAAAGATCAGTCCGTCCGTCCGTCACGCTTCAGCCAAAAGATCAGTCCGTCCGTCCGTCACGCTTCAGCCAAAAGATCAGTCCGTCCGTCCGTCACGCTTCAGCCAAAAGATCAGTCCGTCCGTCCGTCACGCTTCAGCCAAAAGATCAGTCCGTCCGTCCGTCACGCTTCAGCCAAAAGATCAGTCCGTCCGTCCGTCACGCTTCAGCCAAAAGATCCAAAAGATCAGTCCGTCCGTCCGTCACGCTTCAGCCAAAAGATCAGTCCGTCCGTCCGTCACGCCTCAGCCAAAAGATCAGTCCGTCCGTCCGTCACGCTTCAGCCAAAAGATCAGTCCGTCCGTCCGTCACGCTTCAGCCAAAAGATCAGTCCGTCCCTGTCCGTCACGCCAGCCAAAAGATCAGTCCGTCCGTCCGTCACAAGCCAGCCAAAAGATCAGTCCGTCCGTCCGTCACGCTTCAGCCAAAAGATCAGTCCGTCCGTCCGTCACGCTTCAGCCAAAAGATCAACTGTCCGTCCGTCACGCTTCAGCCAAAAGATCAGTCCTCTCGTCCGTCCACGCTTCAGCCAAAGATCAGTCCGTCCGTCATCACGCTTCAGCCAAAAAGATCAGTCCGTCCGTCACGCTCGTGCCAAAAGACGCAGTCCGTCCGTCCGTCACGCTTCAGCCAAAAGATCAGTCCGTCCGTCCGTCACGCTTCAGCCAAAAGATCAGTCCGTCCGTCCGTCACGCTTCAGCCAAAAGATCAGTCCGTCCGTCCGTCGCGCTTCAGCCAAAAGATCAGTCCGTCCGTCCGTCACGCTTCAGCCAAAAGATCAGTCCGTCCGTCCGTCACGCTTCAGCCAAAAGATCAGTCCGTCCGTCCGTCACGCTTCAGCCAAAAGATCAGTCCGTCCGTCCGTCACGCTTCAGCCAAAAGATCAGTCCGTCCGTCCGTCACGCTTCAGCCAAAAGATCAGTCCGTCCGTCCGTCACGCTTCAGCCAAAAGATCAGTCCGTCCGTCCGTCACGCTTCAGCCAAAAGATCAGTCCGTCCGTCCGTCACGCTTCAGCCAAAAGATCAGGCAGTCAGTCAGTCAGTGCATCCCGGCCTCAGCCAGACAATCGGTCCGTCCGTCCCTGCCTCAGCCAGACGATCGATCCGTCCGTCCCTGCCTCAGCCAGACGATCGGTCCGTCCGTCCCTGCCTCAGCCAGACGATCGGTCCGTCCGTCCCTGCCTCAGCCAGACGATCGGTCCGTCCGTCCCTGCCTCAGCCAGATGATCGGTCCGTCCGTCCCTGCCTCAGCCAGACAATCGGTCCGTCCGTCCCTGCCTCAGCCAGACAATCGGTCCGTCCGTCCCTGCCTCAGCCAGACAATCGGTCCGTCCGTCCCTGCCTCAGCCAGACAATCGGTCCGTCCGTCCCTGCCTCAGCCAGACAATCGGTCCGTCCGTCCCTGCCTCAGCCAGACAATCGGTCCGTCCGTCCCTGCCTCAGCCAGACAATCGGTCCGTCCGTCCCTGCCTCAGCCAGACAATCGGTCCGTCCGTCCCTGCCTCAGCCAGACGATCGGTCCGTCCGTCCCTGCCTCAGCCAGACAATCGGTCCGTCCGTCCCTGCCTCAGCCAGACAATCGGTCCGTCCGTCCCTGCCTCAGCCAGACAATCGGTCCGTCCGTCCCTGCCTCAGCCAGACAATCGGTCCGTCCGTCAGCCAGACAATCGGTCCGTCCGCCTCAGCCAGACAATCGGTCCGTCCGTCCCGTTAGTAATAAAATAAACTTGCTTTTTGACAATTTTTGACAAAGTCTAGCTCATAGAAGGCAATTTGCCATGCTTGTCTTTGTGATTAAAATTATTAAACAGGATTTTGTTGTCCTTATATTTTTAAACAGGTGTCATTTTCCATTCCTAACTACCAATATTGTTTTACTACCCGAATCAATTAAATCTTTACGTGGAAAAGCTCTGGGGTATGTTAGTGCCATCAATTATATGTAACTTATGCACACACAAATCCTTTTACCTGCTGAATTATATCCTGAATAAAATAAAATAAATAAAATATAAGAACCGTAACGTTAAAAAATCTAGACATCAAATGCAAAGACGAAAAAATATACAGTAAAGCTCCATTTATACATTTCACACTCATGCATTTTTCACGTTTATATGTGTGTGTGTGTGTGTGTGAGAGGAGAGTGTGAGAGTGAGTATGAGTGAGTGAGAGACAGTGAGAGAGAGAGCGTGAAGGAGAGAGAGCGTGAAGGGGAGAGAGCGTGAAGGAGTGAGAGCGTGAAGGAGTGAGAGCGTGAAGGAGAGAGAGCGTGAAGGAGAGAGAGCGTGAAGGAGAGAGAGCGTGGGAGAGAGAGCGTGGGAGAGAGAGAGAGCGTGGGAGAGAGAGGAGTGTGGAGTGTGAGAGTGTGAGTGATGTGAGAGTGAGTGTGAGAGTGAGTGTGAGTGAGTGTGTGAGAGTGAGTGTGGAGAGAGTGTGAGAGTGAGTGTGAGAGTGTGTGAGTGAGTGTGAGAGTGTGAGAGTGAGTGTGAGAGAGTGAGTGTGAGAGAGTGTGAGAGTGAGTGTGAGAGAGTGTGAGAGTGGGAGTGTGAGAGAGTGTGAGAGTGAGTGGAGAGTGTGAGTGAGTGTGAGAGTGTGAGAGGGAGTGAGAGTGAGTGTGAGAGAGATGTGAGGAGTGAGAGTGAGGAGAGCGCGGGTGAGTGTGAGAGAGTGTGAGAGTGAGTGTGAGTGAGTGTGAGTGAGTGTGAGGAGTGAGTGTGAGTGAGAGTGAGTGAGTGAGTGAGTGAGTGAGTGTGAGAGAGTGTGAGAGTGAGTGGCAGGAGGAGTGTGAGAGTGAGTGTGAGTGAGTGGCAGAGTGTGAGAGTGAGTGTGGAGTGTGAGAGTGTGAAAGAGTGAGAGTGAGTGTGAGAGAGTGTGGTAGGTGTGTGGGAGAGTGAGTGTGAGAGTGTGAGTGAGAGGGAGTGTGAGAGTGAGTGTGAGAGAGTGTGAGAGTGAGTGAGTGTGTGAGAGAGAGTGTGAGAGTGAGTGTGAGAGTGAGAGTGAGTGAGAGTGTGAGAGGAGTGAGTGTGAGAGAGTGTGAGAGTGAGTGTGAGTGTGAGAGTGAGTGTGAGAGTGAGTGAGTGTGAGAGAGTGTGAGTGAGTGTGAGAGTGAGAGGAGAGTGAGTGAGTGTGGGAGTGTGAGAGAGTGAGAGAGTGAGTGAGTGTGAGAGAGAGAGTGTGAGAGAGTATGAGTGTGTGAGAGTATGGGTGTGAAGAGTGAGTGTGAGAGAGTATGAGTGAGTGTGAGAGATGAGTGAGTGAGAGAGTGTGGAGTGAGTGTGAGAGAGTATGAGTGAGTGTGAGAGGTATGAGTGAGATTGAGAGAGAGAGTATGAGTGTGAGTGTGAGAGAGTGAGTGAGTGTGAGAGAGTATGAGTTGATGTGAGTGAGTGAGTGTGAGTGAGTGAGTGAGTGTGAGAGAGTGAGTGAGTGAGTGTGAGAGAGTATGAGTGAGTGGGAGAGAGTATGAGTGAGTGGGAGAGTGGAGTGAGAGAGTGAGTGAGTGTGAGAGAGTAAGGAGTGGGGGAAGTGTGAGTGAGAGAATGAGTGAGTGTGAGTGGGAGAGAGTATGAGTGAGTGGAGGAGTGTGAGAGAGTATGAGTGAGAGTGAGTGAGAGTATGAGTGAGTGGTGGGAGAGTATGAGTGAGTGGGAGGAGTATGAGTATGAGTGTGAGAGAGAGAGAGTATGAGTGAGAAGTATGGGAGAGAGTATGAGTGAGTGGGAGAGAGTATGAGTGAGTGGGAGAGAGTAGGAGTGAGTGGGAGAGAGTATGAGTGAGTGGGGAGAGTGGGAGAGAGAGCAGGTGAGTGGGAGAGAGTATGAGTGAGTGGGAGAGAGTATGAGTGAGTGGGAGAGTATATGAGGAGTGGGAGAGAGTGAGTGGGAGAGAGTATGAGTGAGTGGGGAGAGAGTGAGTGGGAGAGAGTATGAGTGAGTGGGAGAGAGTATGAGTGAGTGGGAGAGAGTGAGTGAGTGAGGGAGAGAGTAGGAGTGAGTGGGAGAGAGAAGGAGTGAGTGGGAGAGTGAAGGAGAGGAGTGGGAGAGAGAGCGAGAGGGGAGAGAGTATGAGGAGGGAGAGAGTGAAGTGAGAGAGAGCGTGTGAGGAGAAGGAGAGAGAGCGTGAAGGGGAGAGAGCGTGAAGGAGAAGAGAGAGAGAGCGTGAAGAGAGAGCGTGAAGGAGAGAGCGCGTGAAGGAAGAGCGTGAAGGAGAGAGAGGAAGCGTGAAGGAGAGAGAGCGTGAAGGAGAGAGAGCGTGAAGGAGAGAGAGCGTGAAGGAGAGAGAGCGTGAAGGAGAGAGCGTGAAGGAGAAGAGCGTGAAGGAGAGAGAGCGTGGACGAAGCGTGGGAGAGAGAGAGAGGGCGTGGGGGAGAGAGAGCGTGGGGGAGAGAGCGTGGGGGGAGAGAGCGTGAGAGAGTGGGAGAGAGAGAGAGCGTGAGAGAGAGAGAGAGGGAGAGAGCGTGGGGGGAGAGAAGAGAGCGTGGGGGAGAGAGAGAGCGTGGGGGAGAGAGGAGAGGCGTGGGAGAGCGAGCGAGCGTGGGAGAGCGAGCGAGCGTGGGAGAGAGCACGAGCGAGCGTGGGAGAGCGAGCGAGCGTGGAGAGCGAGCGAACGAGCGAGCGTGGGAGGAGGAGCGAGCGAGCGTGGGAGGAGAGCGGCGTGGGAGCGAGCGAGCGAGCGTGGGAGAGGCGAGCGAGCGAGCGTGGGGGAGAGGAGAGCGAGCGCGTGGGGCAGAGCGGCGTGGGAGGAGCGAGCGAGCGTGGGGGAGCTGAGCGAGCGAGCGTGGGAGGCGAGCGAGCGAGCGTGGGAGAGCCGAGCGAGCGAGCGGGAGAGCGAGCGAGTTGAGCGTGGGGAGAGCCGAGCGGGCGTGGTGGAGAGCGAGCGAGCGAGCGCGGAGAGCGAGCGAGCGAGCGTGAGGAGAGCGAGCGAGCGAGCGAGCGTGGGAGCGAGCGAGCGAGCGTGGGAAACGGCGAGCGTGGGAGAGCCGGAGCGAGCGAGCTGTGGGGAGAGCGAGCGAGCGTGGAGTGAGCGAGCGTGAGAGCGGAGGAGCGAGTGGGAGAGCGAGCGAGGAGCCGAGGAGCGTGAGCGAGAGCGAGCCGAGCGGAGATGGGAGCGAGCGAGCGTGGGAGAGAGCGAGTGGGAGGGAGAGAGCGAGCGTGGAGAGCGAGCGAGCGAGGGAGAGAGCGAGCATGGGAGGGAGAGAGAGCGTGGGAGGGAGTGGAGAGAGCGTGGGGGAGAGAGAGAGCGTGGAGAGAGAGAGAGCGTGGGAGAGAGGGAGAGAGAGCGTGGGAGAGAGAGAGAGCGTAGGAGAGAGAGAGAGCAGAGAGAGAGAGCAGGGGGAGAGAGAGCAGGGGAGGGAGAGAGAGAGAGCAGGGGAGAGAGAGAGCAGGGAGAGAGGAGGAGAGAGAGAGCAGGGAGAGAGAGAGCAGGGGAGAGAGAGAGCGGGGAGAGAGCGAGGCAGGGGAGAGAGAGAGCAGGGAGAGAGCCGAGCAGGGAGGGAAGAGAGAGAGAAGGGGGAGAGAGAGCAGGGAGAGAGAGAGCAGGGGAGAGAGCGAGCAGGGGAGAGGGCGAGCGGAGCAGAGGGAGAGAGCGAGCAGGGGGAGAGAGCGAGCCGGGGAGAGAGAGCGAGCAGGGGGAGAGAGAAGAGAGCAGGGGAGAGAGAGGAAGGCAGAGAGAGGGAGAGGGAGAGCAGAGAGAGCGAGCAGGGGAGAGAGAGCAGGGAGGGAGAGAGTAGGAGAGAGTATGGGGAGAGAGTGGGAGAGAGAGAGCGTGGTGAGAGAGAGCGGGGAGAGAGAGAGAGAGAGCGTGAGAGGCACGTGAGAGAGAGTGGGAGAGAGAGCGTGAGAGAGAGCGCGTGGAGAGAGAGGAGAGAGAGACGTGAGAGAGAGTGGGAGAGAGAGTGGAGAGAGAGGGGAGAGAGGGAGAGAGAGTGGGGAGAGAGAGAGCGGGGAGAGAGAGAGCGTGGGAGAGAGAGAGAGCGGGAGAGAGAGAGAGCGGGGGAGAGAGAGAGGGGGAGAGTGTGAGTGTGTGTGTACATTTCACACTTATGCATTTTCACGTTTATACATGCGTGCGTGCGTGTGTGTGTGTGTGTGTGTGTGTGTTTAGGCATTGCCAGGTTGTGGGGCTGTGGCTGCCATGTGTTTCCTGTCGCCCAAGTGGAACACCGAGATTTGACCTCCGGAATCTCCTCATAGCTTGAAACTTTTGAAAATTTCAAAAGCAATCAGATGGGGGTCGCTGTCACTAGTTGTGGCCTACACAGGACACAGCTTTCGTTTTCGAAGTGATACTGAGTCGCACAAGGTCATCAGTAATGTCTCCATTGCGTGTCTGCAACCTCCATCTCAGGGGAGACGTCTTTGATGATGACCTGTGGCCGACGATATTTTTTCCAATTGAACAGCATTGGAATTTGTAGCTCTGAGGCATTTTTTCCCAGGAACATGTTGTATACGAACACTATAGTCAAAGTTCAGAGTTCACTACTCTGGAACTTCTTGTACTTATTTGTAACGTAAGAGAAACGGACCTAGTGACCCGAGTTCAGCATATTGAGTTCAGTATAACCGGAGTCGACTGAATATTGGAGGTCCACATGCATTTCATCCTTTTTGTTCTGCAGTTCCTGAAAGTGAGACATGAATAGTCGTCGTGTCTCTCAAGTCTTGCATTTGCTGTGCTGTGGTAGTTCATCTTCTATCTGGTTTTGCATCCGCAATATTAAACGAAAATGAGGGATCAGTATGAGTGTTTACTTTGTCCATAATATGCAATTTCAGTTATGCGTTTTTCTTACATGTGTTTTCCCTTCAATCCACTGAAAAAGTGAAGTTTTGCTGCAATTACACTTCCCTGACTACATGATCCTTACCTGGGATGGCGAGAGACAACTTGAGGCATGCGCGCTTGCTCATCATAACTCATTGCCCTACTCGAGCGGTCAGGAGGGGGAACCAATTCTCCATCTTCGTTGCCATTCGCTGCGGAGGCAGAGTCAGGTACTGTCACCTCATCTCTTACAAAGAATGTATTGAACCAAAAATGGAACAGCTTCTCCTGAAATTGAAAGCATATTAACACTCATTACTTACAATTACTGCACAGAGGCATGAAGGGTTTTCAGAGTTTACAACTTTGCTTAGCAAAACAGAAGGAATAATTCTACGACGATGCCTACAAGTGAAACTTTCACAATTCTGATACAACAACACGAAGACCTACAGTTTCTTGCATATATAAGCAATACACAATTCTTTGAAAAAGGTTTATGCGATATGCTAACATTAGAGGGTGACAGAAAATGTCAATTTTTGCTTACCTAATTCCATAATGAATTCACCTTCATTGCATTACTTACAGTAAAGGATGTAATGTTATTTACATTACAATATCACAAGAGTAGGGTGACTTTTTGTGTTGGGTATGCACTGATCACAGGCAAAGCCTGGTATCTAAAAGTGCTTTCTTTTAAAAAAAGAATATTTTTTTCTATAACTATCTCATCTAGGAGATGGTGTCTTATTCTGCATTGAAGCATCATTGTATAAACTATGCTTCAACAGTAATTATGTAACTTCTATAAAAATTCTTTTTTGGGAATAATAGACAAAAATAAAGGTCTCCATCACCATCAACTGCTGAACTTATTTCAAAATTGTGTTTTTAGAAAGTTGTGTGTTTTTAGAATTTTGTGTTTTGGAATAAAATCTGTGCAGAAAAATAATTTCCTCGATTTTACACTTTTTTTGACCAGTCCACGGAGAGGCGTAAAATAGGGGTTTCACTGTATTTGTAGAAAGGTGCCTGGCACATTTTCAGGAAACCTTGTATCTGAGAAATACGATATGCCATTTTTTCTGCTAACTGTACAAGTGCATTGCAACTACTATATCTAGATGAGATTTGACACAAAACTGCATTATCACAGGATATTGGAACAAGATGCTGCTTAGAGAATTGAAAAGAGACTCCGTTAAGATCAATGTATTGCTGGTAATTACTTTTTAAATTTTTTTTATGACCAGTGACAAAATAAGTGTTTTGATAACTAATATTAAACTCTTTTCACACACACATTTCACTGTGCATTACATTGAAGCATCAAGGTACAAAGATAATAAAACTAAAATTATGAAAGATCCTGAAAGTTAGAATTTGGCAGTTCAGAAAATGCTGACAGCGAAATCATTCCAGAAGCTTGTAGTTATGTGACTATAGGTGAAACAATTTCTATAGTATTTTGACATTGACAAAATGGTCAATATTTCAGAACTGATGACTATTTATGATATTGTTGAAGGAATTAATCGAATTTGACGCAGATGGTAACCGTGATGTTGAAGTTGAAGGGAATTCAGTTGCTTTTACTAAAGCAGTTAAAGCATTTTATAATTCAACATGATGTTCCTGATTAACTAATGAGGTAGGTTGTTTCAAGAGAAACATTCCTTGAAAAATGTGTACATTAATTTTTACTGCATTTTTTAATATTTGAGTTGACAGTGTGTTACTAAACAAATGCCACTTTTAAGAATGAACACTGAAATGTACCTTTCTTTTCATTTTTGGCTTGCTGAAAAACTCTACTTTCACATCTCCCTGCAACGTCAGGTACTGGTCCAAGCGGATGCAAAGGGAGTTCGCTCCCTTCTCTGGCACATACACAGGGGAGGAGTACACCTTGTTGCTGCACTCTGAGATCACAAGCTGGAGTCCTGCACAACATCACACAATCAACATTTACCTTTATGCAAGACTTTAAATTGCAAGACAGACATTGTTAGCGTTATTGATTGTAATATTTTACAATTCTAATCTGTAAAACTATTTAGGGTTTATATCAAAGTATTCTGGCCTTATGCCAACTAAGTTCACTCCTATAAAATAATGTTCTGGTAATGTCATGCCATTTTGCTTCCACTTTTCCGAGTTTCTTGTGGGAATCAGATCTTTGGCCTCCACAATTTACATACAACATCCTAGAGTCAGTACAAAGAATAATTTCCACTGCATCTTTATACCTAACGTGGTAAAATCTACCTGCCTATGAGTCAAACCTGTGAAACAGCAGCATGGTACCTATTATGACACTATAACATATAAACATGGCAGGCCAAGAACTTTACCATGTTAATCATTTATTAACAAATATGGGTGATCTGTAACATAATTCCAGTCATTATCAACCTTCGTACATACAAATACCTTACCAAAGATCTCACACTTTTTTTGCGTGTGTGAGTGCGTGTGAGTATGTGAGTGTGCGTGAGTGCACGTGTGCGTGCATGTGTGCGTGCGTGAGTGTGTGCGTGCGTGAGTGTGTGCGTGAGTGAGTGTGTGCGTGCGTGAGTGTGTGCGTGCGTGAGTGTGTGCGTGCGTGTGTGCGTGCGTGAGTGTGTGCGTGCGTGAGTGTGTGCGTGCGTGAGTGTGTGCGTGCGTGAGTGTGTGCGTGAGTGTGTGCGTGCGTGAGTGTGTGCGTGCGTGCGTGAGTGTGTGCGTGAGTGTGTGCGTGCGTGAGTGTGTGCGTGCGTGCGTGAGTGTGTGCGTGCGTGAGTGTGTGCGTGCGTGAGTGTGTGCGTGCGTGAGTGTGTGCGTGCGAGTGTGTGTGTGCGTGCGAGTGTGTGTGTGCGTGCATGTGTGTGCGTGCATGTGTGTGAGTGTGTGTGTGTGTGAATGTGAGTGTGTGTGAGTGTGTGTGTGTGTGAATGTGAGTGTGTGTGAGTGTGTGTGAGTGTGTGTGTGTGTGTGTGTGTGTGTGTGTGTGTGTGTGAGTGTGTGTGAGTGTGTGTGAGTGTGTGAGTGAGTGTGTGTGATGTAATAACTTATTTTAGACCTATACATCTTAGTTTCCTATTTATTCACACAGAAGGCTGCTTAAATGAAACAGCCACTGTTTCATACACATTGTAGTTTGAAAAGTAGCACAAACTATTACATCTAGTACAAACAGAACATATTTGGGGGGAGACTCAAATACAAAGGAATTCATAAGCAAACAACAACTTACTTTTGTTTACGATTCAATATTCAGATTGTTGCATCTAAAGTTGGAATCAATAGGAATCCATGATATTCTACTCAAATGGTTATTATGGTCATTATGTTCGATTAGTTAAATAGTTTTGAAACCATTTGAGTAGAATATCATGGATTCCTATTGATATATCTATATATATATCTATCTATATATATATATCTATCTATATATATATATCTATCTATATATATATATCTATCTATATATATATATATCTATCTATATATATATATCTATCTATATATATATATCTATCTATATATATATATCTATCTATATATATATATCTATATATATATATATCTATATATATATATCTATATATATATATATATCTATATATATATATCTATATATATATATCTATATATATATATCTATATATATATATCTATATATATATATATAGATATATATATATCTATATATATATATATATCTATATATATCTATATATATATATAGATATATATATATCTATATATATATATATATATATATATATATAATATTTTTTTTACATAGACAACCAGCACTTGAAACTGTTAATGGATATAAGGTCTTGAGAATTATCTTTGATGTCAAGTTAAATTTTGTTAGTCATTATTTCATTTATTTGTTAACAGACTTAAAAGTTCTCAATTTTAAATTTTGACAGAGAAAGGAGTTACACATTCTACAGTAAAATTAACATTACTCATAGCGTAATAGCAGTGCTCTAGCTTCGCTCACAAAGCTGCAAGGAGGAACTTGGTTTACTTCAATACGGAGTTTATTCATTGTTGTACATTGTATGTTGATGGGGTTATTTGCTGTATATGATAAGTTTTATTTCTCAATTCTGAAAGAGTATGTTTTTCTAAGTGATAAAGTAGGAACTTTGAAATTCAATTGTTCTCACACCAAGGGACAGTCTATTTGATTATTTATCAATTTATATAAAAAACATGCATCTGAGAGATCTCTAGACTTGAGTGAAGGCAGATTTAAGACAGCAGAGATTTTGCCACAGTCATGATGTATAAATGGGTCTCTGAGACTATTATGTCTTGCTGATATTCTAAAAAAAAAGCCTGTATTAAACAGTTTCAACAAACAATTTGTTTTGCAAGTTATGTAATCAATGTAATTGATAAATGTCGTCTCTGAATCAAAAACTCCCCAGGTCTTTGATGCTATTCATGCTCTCAAGTTCAATATCCTTGATCCTATAAATATGAACATGGATCAATTTAGATCTACAGAAATTTATAAATTTTAATTTTTTAATATTTAAAGGAAGGTCATTTTTGGTTGACTATTGGGGGTTTATTCACTGAGCTTTGTAGTAATCCTGCACCTTGAGAATCTTTAATGGATTTAAAAATTTTACAATTGTCCATAAATAGTAAGAATTTGACCTCTCCTATGTAATTTTGTGTATCAGTGAGTACATTATAAAAAGAAGCAGTCCCAGATTGGAAACCTGTGGCACACCCAACAAAACTTTTATTTTATCACAATGAATATTATTATATTTTACTATTTGGTACCTGTAAGATAATTATTAAAACGTTTTTGTAAATTCCCTGATATTCCAAATGTTTTAAGTTTTTGCATTAAAAGATGATGATTTATAGAATTGAATGCTTTGCTGAAGTCAGTATATTTACTACCAACTTGTATTTTCTTTTCCAATGTGTCTAAGGTTTCTTTCTATACTTCTCAGTTCGACTGGTTTCTCTCTATACTTCTTCCAGTTATTAATCCAAATTGCCTTATTGATATGTAAGATATGTGTAGGGAAGATTAGGTGTTTAATTTTATCTGTTATTATTGATTCGAATAGTTTTGTTAGTGTACTTAGAATAGAGATAGGTCTGTAATTGACAACAATGTTTTTGTCTCCTGTCTTAAGCATTGGCATAACAAACGATTTCCACTCTGTAGGAAATGTACCCTCTGTCAAGGATTCATAAAACAATATTTTCAGTATCTGTGAAATTATGAAGCTAATTTTTCAATAAAATAGGGGGAATACCATCTGGACCTACACTTTTATGATTATCGAGTTTATTGATATTTTGGAAGATATCCTGAAGTGATATATCCAATGAGTTAATGTTGTAGGGGGTTAAATCTATCATACCACTGATATTTACTTGGTTATTAGGTAGTTTATAAAATGTGAAAAAATAGTTGGAAAAAGTTATGTTGCATGTTGTTAGATTTTGTTCAATCTTCACCTCTTGTGTTCGATGCTCTCGTGACTATGACAGATCTCCCATGTATCCCCAAAGAGTGTTGTTTCTTTTTTTCAATTTGGGCAATATCTTTTTGAAGGCCTTGCTGTAATCCACATACATGTCTTTAGAAAGGCCTTTATTCACATCTTTAGTCCATACATCAAGTGAAGTAAGTTGATGGTTGAAGATCCAGGAACAAACCGACGTATTCCTCGGGGATCAACATCATGACATCAATTTAACATCTGCATTAACCATTTGGTTATGAGATGATGTATCAGTTACATCACTTCACATCATTTTTTCACCCTAGGGAACCTTAACTCTAGCCTCCATATCTTTATAATGAAACACTGGCTTGTAAGCCTAATGCAGCCGAGAACTGTCTCTTGATGCACATAGCTTGTAAGAAGGCAGCACTTAAACCCTTTTAAGAAATAGGGAGGTTTGGTGATGGCCAGGTGGCAGCCTGAGGTGGCCCACAGGCCCATTACAGCTTGCCCAGCATGCAGGCAGTTGCACTCATACCTTATAGATATGAGTCCCTAGACACATCTTTGGGAAGTGGGCTAGGAAGGTGATACATGGTGGTCAGGATAACCCAAGTGAAAATTTGGACTGGCAGATCCTGCAGCTTGCAACTGCTGCTGAACCCTAAAAGCTTCTCAGAGATTATCTTGTTCCTCCGAGCAAGACATTGATGTACAGAGAACTCGTTTAACATTGGTGCCAGTTATCTTATGCAGTTATTGAGATAAATTATAGGAATGTTGTCAGTATCGCCAGCATTATCATTTAGACAAAATGAGATCTCTGCTGTTTTTATGTAGGTGAACACAGTATCTCAAAGGTCCTTTCAATAAATGTTTTGATTCAAAGGTTCAATTGTCTATCACAGTAGTCTGCCAAACACAGTTTTCATTAAGATGAGTACTAATTTACATCAGTACAACTTTACATGCTGTTTGCTTCGTGTACAAATGGAATTTCTTGCCATCTTGTACCACTTTTTCTTTACAGTTTTTCATATGTCCCTTATGTCATTAAGAAGCTTAACTGAAGAGACTCTGAAGATAAGGAAGTCCTCCACCAAATTAGACTCATTGTTTCTACTCCAGGTTTGATGTTTATCTCTTGATTAGCTTTTAACCTCAGTATTTAACCAAGTTTTTTCTCACTTAGCTCACCAATAAATGTATTCAAAAGTTGATGAGCAATACCACACAATTCCTCAAACATTTTTCAACAGTCTGATACCATCTCTTTGATTTTAAATTTCCAGTTGCGATGAGTATTCCTTCTCTCCTAGGAGAAAAATCAGAACAAGACACAAATTCCTGACTCTCCCAAAGAAAATTCACCACTTTTACTAACACTAGCAATAAACTTTTGAACCCTAGTAGGTTACCTTTTATATTTACTTTTATTATAGAAAAACAAAACTCAATTCCAATTTCACTACCAATGTAAGTGAGCAAAGCAGAGCAATATGTCAACACAGACACTTGATTCACCATATGTGTATCTACTGAGGCTTGTACTTTGGATTGTTTATATGAATATCATCACTTTAATTCAATTTTTGTTTACATTCTCCAGTGTCATTCTAGAGTTAGTGAAGTCTAACACTCCATTTTAAATATCATTTAAGAGTCACTTCTTATTGTGATATGTACACCATTTATGAGTACACACACAACCATTTTTACTTTCTTGTATCCATATGTATATATTGAGTAATATACGTAGAATAGAGAAAGTTATGTGAAGCTGTGGCAAAAAAATCGCTGTTTTTCGACAGTAATACCTCTAATCTTGCTGAGAGGAATTGAATGTGCTTTTTATCACCTCTGTATGAGCCATAAGTTACCAAAAAAGGAATTTAATAGCTTAAAAAACGTGGTTTTAGAGAAATTTATTAGAATCTTCTGGATGGATCCAAAAATAAAGGATTAGTATCCCCCTAGGAATCCGAGATGCATTGAATGACACCATATTTGTAATGACTGATGAAGTGGCCAGGGTCTATCCAAGAGTGCCAGGTAGACAGGTGCACATTATTTGATTACTTTTCAAGAATAATATTTTATAAAATCAAAAATATAGTATATTTTATAAAATCAAAAAATAAATTAATTAAAAAAATCTAAAACTGTCCATGTTAAATTACTTCAGATATGTGTTTATGGTCATTTTGATGTTAAAAGCTGACCCAAATGATATAAAAATAGTTTATAAATGATAACAAATAAATAAATTCAGTGTTTTGTTTATTTTTCACATTTAAATTTGCCACTCTGTTTATTATTTCTGAACGTTTCTTCAGAGATAAGGGCGATTGCACAGTACTCCCAAATAAACAAAACGCTCAATTGCATTGAGTGCCTCTTGTGTGCCGGTATGAATGCACGTCAATGACTCATGTGCGCACGCACTGACACGCATCTCACGTTATTAGCGTTTATTGACACGCGTCAACGCAACACTCCTGTGACACAAGCCTTAAAGGTAGGAGTAGAGCCGGAGGTGTGTTACTATTTTGCTAGCAATATACACACAAAGAATAAAAACAGTTTGTTTACTACAGCAAACTAGTTTTTTCTAACTCGGGAGTGAAAATGTCTAGTAATCAAAAGTTGCTAACTTCACTTTTTTTGAAGCTTTCATTCATCATTCAACTACTTATAGTTAAAATAATGGGAAGAGATTCTGGAGCTCAAGAAAACTTGTGCAGTTGGTACTTCTCCCCCATATATCACATACAGTTTTTACTAAATAAACCAAATCAAATAAATCAAAAGTAACATAGGTCGGAGTTTCTGCAATCAGGCCAAGAGTGGAGCACGCTACTATAAAAATATCTACTGAGTATTTGTTTAGGTCATAACATTCAATTTCAGTTATGCGCCCCCCCCCCCCCCCTATAGATTTTTTCCATTTAGTCCCCTGAAATGTTTTTGTACAAAGTGGACACAAAAAAGAAAATACCAGATGAAACCAAAAATTCCTGTTGACATTTGAGAAAATCCAAATCACAGTAGTCAATGAAATATAATAATAATAATAATAATAATAATAATAATAATAATAATAATAATAATAATAATAATAAAGAGACCACATGAACATCACAAATATGTAAATATCCTTAAGTGCTCATTTTCTGAATTGATAAGCTAAAAAAATAATATTTCAATAATTGAAACACACTGTAATGTCCACAACTCAACACACTTTTAACAAAATAAGATTTTCAGTATTACCTTGAGTTCCATTTACAGTTGGTAATGGTTCAAGTCGAATCTCCCGAATAAAAAGGCTTACCGGATGGTAAGACAACTGTTCTTGTACTAATGTAGCGTAATAACCTACGTACCGCTTCTGGCTAGGAATCGTTACTCCCTGAAACAGAAATACAGCACAATAAAAACCTAACTTCTAAACAACATATTTAAAAAATGTAATAAGTTGACTAATGTTACATATATGATGGAATTGTAAACTGTGGTAATGAACAAACACTAAATTTTACAGGAGAGCTAAAGAACTGGATAAGCTTTTAGTTTCAAGTTGGTTTTTGGATTGAAATATTTTATGCCATTAGTAAGCTGCAGATTTTTGCCTATTTTTTTCTTCACTGGAAAAGCGCAATAATTTGGGTTACTTATTCATTTTCAGGCATTAGGAGTAATATACGCAAATTTTATATTGCCTACAAATGCCTATTTTGTTTAAATGTTTAAATGCTACCTATTCTCACATTTATTGATCAACATGTAATTATTCTTAATAAAAAAATTTTAAAAAATTTACTGATTCTTCGTTTTTATCCTGCATGTTACAAAGAAATTGAAAAACTATCAATAAAATCTACGTTCTGTTTTACAGCATCCACAGTGAGGTTATTTCATATTATGAAACACATGCAAAATCATTACTAATCGTTATTTTTTACTTCAAATTTGTGAATCATTTTTTATTTGAAAAATGTTCCAATATTCTTCTTCAAATTTTCTCTTCATATGAAAGAACTGTATAAAAATTGATCCTGACTCCATTTTTCACAAACCTGTATTTTCGAAAATTGGTAAAAATTAACAAAACGAAGTACAATATTGAATAGAGATTTTAGTGTTAAATAAAATATATTCTAAGAAATCAGGTGTTTAAAAAAGGTCATGCATAATTAATTTTAAAACAAGTGATTTTTTGCAGATTTCTGCTTCAATTTCATACAATTTATAAAAAAATTCTCATATACCACTGCAAATGCTTCAATTTCTTTCCATGGATAGAACAAGGAAAAGAATGGTGCAGGTCTAATTTTCATTTAACTTTTTGAAAATTGACAAATTTTGAATTTAGATATGCAAGAAAATAAGTGCTACTGTAACACATTTGTGTTATGCATAGAGATTAAAACAAATCATTAATACTTTCACTTATGTTTAAATTAAGTGTGACATAAAAGTTCATACTGTGCAGTGTACCAACTTGCATTTAATGAAAAACAAAAAGGTAGCTACTGTGTTTCAGCCTTTTTTGTCCAAATTGCCCAATGAAAGAAAAGATTTCTACGAGGATTTGTCAGAACAGTGATGCAAGTAAACATTCCATGAAGGTAACTGCATTATGTTTTCTTCAAAAACTTTCTTCACACGAACATAAATAAGGGTAAGCAAAAAAATATAGTGCCTTTTTAAATGCCTATTTTACATTTTTAAATGTCTACTTTGCCTGCCTGTTTCTACAGTTTGTCAAGCTTATAAATCCACAATTTAGTCATTAGTTTTATATTCTATCATTACAAAGAATAGAATTTGATACTTTTTAATTGTTTTTAAATTATGCAGCATTAAATTTTTTGTTTGTATAACATTACGCAGGAAAATTCTATTTTTGGAATATGATATTTTGCAAAGTGTACTTTTAGACAATGTATCTACTGATGTCCAAATGTCAATTTTATAAATTACACGGGTTACGACATTATGCAGTTTCAAGAGCGATATATAAGGTATCATTGTCAATACTTGCTTCCTCAAATTTAACTCAGCCTGCGGAAGGCACTGAGGGGGGATTGAGCTAGTCAGTAGCTGTAGTTGCAGGTCCCAAGTCTGGAGAGAGGAAGTGTGTTTCAGGTCGGGTTAGCTAACTTCCTGAGTGGAACAAAACCCTGCTCAGAGAACCATAAAACCTAAAAAATTCACACAATATGATGATCCAGCAAAGAAAAAGGAGGAGAGAAACAAGAAATAAAGAGAATATGGAGTGTGTAATGTTAAATCCTGGAACAGCAGAAGTTGGGGAGATTGACAAGAAGAAATTTGGTATACATAACATATCAGAAACAAAAAGGAAAGATTGTATTGTGTTTGTTTCAATTTTAATGGCCTGCTCCGAGGTGGAGCTCTTCCGTTTTGTTTTGGAAAATTGTTATTTTTTATAAGTTTTCACGGACACCCTGATCATCGTCTCATTTTTGGGCACCCGTGGAGATTGTTTTGTAAACACTCATTTTGCACTTTTTCACTTGTTTTAGGATAAAAGAAAGGTAAAGGCACTGAAATTATAAATGACTACATCCTGACCTCTCCTGGGCAAGGTAAAGATGAAAGAGCTACGGCTGGGGTAGGAACACTCCTGCACAAAAAATACCAGCAATGTATTGAAGAAATGATGTTATAATTTCCTTATAACTGAACTTTCCATATAACTGAAATAACATGTATAAAAACCATTTACTTTTTGGTTAGATTTAGCAGAACGATGCTGTATTACATATTGTCAGGTGGTGTAGAATTCCTTGATCGCTGTGCAGATCGCTAGAGTCGCTAACCACCATGTCATAGGGCATTTAACACAGAGCTGCGCTACTGTATAAATACGTTTAGTGTGGTGTAACCCTACTGAGTATGACATTAAAATTACTGACAAAAATAGTATTGGCAAAATTGCAGCCATTCTTCGAAATCAGAAGTACAACAAGAATTCCATCCAAAGAGATCTAAAACAGATGATATATATTTACAGTCTGTCAAATAGCCCAGAAAGGGATCAAATACAAGCCCGCCTTTTTGTGTTTTGTAGACCTCAAGAAAGCATTTGATAATTTATAACCAGATAAACATGGTCTGCTATGCAGATGACCCAGTGCTTATAGCAGACTGAAGATTATCTGCAGGCACGATTATATAAATTCATAACAGGAAAAATATATATGATAGATTTGACAGAGAAAACCAAATCGATGTACAAGGACTCTGTGAGATATAAGTTAGCAACAGTAGGCAAAGTCATCCAGCAATTTATGAAGTTCCAATACCTGGGAGTGGATATTTCCAGTGATCGTCATATACGCAAAGAACCTAGGGAGCAAGTCACAAAAGGTGCTCGTGTATCAGGATACTTAACAGATGTAACTTGGAAAAATAAATACCTTAGTGTAGAAGGTAAAGTTAAAATCTTTAAGACAATGATAAGATCAATATTGATATGGAGCTGAAGCCCGAGTCCATACGAAGAAAACAAAACAACAATACCAATCAGTAGAAAGGAACACATTTTGAGCAACAGTACGAAAGACCAGGAGTGACAGGATAAGAAATCAGGATATACAAAACCAGTATACAATACCAATATGGATATACAATACTAATTATGGATACTACCAAATTTATGAAAAGGAAAAAAAAAATGGAATAACCACGTCACACAAATGAGCAGTGATAGACTGGTGAAGATAATAGCCAGGGATGGAAGAATCCTTGAAAGGACATAGAAAGATAAGATATGGAGTTAACATCTAGTACATCTCCAGGATGAAGCATGAAGAAAAACAGGTGTACAACCTACACAAAAGAAGAAATTTAATAATTAAATAATCAATAAAAAAAGAGAGCACCTAAACTCAAAATTCTAAGTATGTATAACATTACTGTTCAATCCAATGTGGTCTTGTAGGTGTCTTAGTAGAGGCCTTCTCTGATAGGACTCCAACCAACCTCTGTAGAATTAGATATTGCACACACTCTGCTGTTATCAACTCCAGAAAGGATAAGAACTATCATTGGAAGTGGCAAAGCCATTATTCCTGTTTCAGCTGTAATCCTGTTAGTAGCTTAGTACTAATACTGTAAGGAAAGTGGTTGTAAACCTGTCAATCATTTGTAGTATAGGAAAGGTACTGTTGAAGACTTAAAATGAAACCAGATTTTAAAGTTACAGAAACCATACAATTCAATCATTGGATTGAATGGGAACAAAGAGGATAAAGAAAGACCCTGCTTTTTTGATCAGTGATCAGCCAACAAGCACAAATATTCAGCACAGAAATGTCAGAAAGGGAAGGGAATGAGATGAGAAACAACATTCATTAACAAAAAAACTGATACTTCAACCCGGGATCTGATTGAGAGGTGTCACTCACTGCAAAACTACAAAAAATTGTGATAAAATATAGTGAATTTTAAAAGGCACAAATGGGTTATAAAATTTACTATGTATTAAATTCCCAATTATCCTGTTTCAAAAGTAATTTTAATTGAGTAGCTATCGATTAAAGGTGGTTAGAATTAGTATGAAGTGGAGTGGGTGGGTGGTCGAGTGGAGTGGAATAGGCGGGTGAGTGAGCAGAGTGGGTGAGCGAGTGGGTGAGCGAGTGGGTGAGCGA
>BLKR01009991.1:0-75102 GCA_011170035.1 Teleogryllus occipitalis
TTTATTTACAAAGACAAATACATCAGGAATATTTAAAAAAAACTAAATAAAAATTAAAAAGTACACTGCTCATAATTTGGCAATAGCAGAATATTAAGGAGGGGGATATTAGGGCTTCTTAACCAAGAAGTGTCAAAACTATTAATCTTTAAAATTTATGGCAACAACACATACTTTAGTTACGCCCCTGTTGCAGAAACTGTACAACACTGTGGTTAAGCATTAAATAATACTTTCCTACTTTGATGACACAAGCTGATCTTCTGAAATAGATAAGACTGCCACGCAGATATGACTTTTTATATGAGTGAATAGAGTATATTGCATAATCTTTGGAATTATATGTACTTAAGTCCGTAATTTAATTAGATAATTTTATAGCACAATATGAGTTGTAGATAATATTAATAAATTACTTAAAGAATAAATTAAAATAAACAAAAAGGATTTTCCCCCAAGCCATTAAATGTATTTGGGAGTCAAAGAAAGGTGGTTGGAAGCACTGATGTATTAAATTTATTTCATCATGGAATAAACACAGAAATACTAATTTATAACGAGATATATTTTGCTCATTGTTAAAATTCATGACAGCATACAATTTGTTAATTTGAAAATAAACACTGCATCAAAACTGCATGCAAATATCCTCGTATCTAATAATACTTTCAAATACCAATCTGCTCTTTATGCAAATAAAGATCATTCATTTAATATTTTCAGGGATTAACATTAATACAGGACCATATACAAATATTTGTTTCAACAAAAAGATAAACAACAATTTTATTGCTTTTTATTGCTTTAAAGTTTTCTTGATCTTCCTTATGTATACCTTTTCAACTCATGATACCACGAGCCTAAATGGGCTTGATTTGAAAGTTTCGCTAAGTCGCAAAGTTATTGGTTGATAAGTAAGGTTAGCATGAAAGACTTTGGAAATAATATCAGGACTAGCCTTAAAGATGCTCTTAGTAGCACTAAAACTTGAACTATAGAGAAATAAATTCTAACATACCTAAGTATACATTGCTAAAGTTTTAACATCCATTTAAAATTCATCACTAGTTACAGAGCAGTCAGTCTTTACATAAATCAGGTTAATGAACCATTGAAGAAATTTTTAATAATATGTTAAGAATTGATAGATCTCATTGATCTGGGTTTTAAATAAGACGGATTGGTATTATACAACTTTATAAAATTCAATGTATCTTTGTTTTGTAAATAAGTACATTTAAAGGGCCTTGCCTTTCCTGAAAGTGGACATTAAAATACTAGTATGATCAACTTTACATTCATAATTAAATTGTATTTCTGAAAAAGAAATATTAATCTTTCAGAGATGAAATGAAATCTATGTAATGGAATATTTACTAGAACTTTGTAAGTCTCTTGAAACAATGGCCGATAAAAAACAGTACCCTTGGTTGCATCCTATCCTATTTTTTAAGAAATCTTAATATTTTTCTAATTCATTTTTTAGTTCCTTTGAGATATTTGACTATTTCCAGAAATTATGCTTTTATTAAGTAGATACATTTGGGTTTCACACTCCACATGTACTTGTGAATTCGGTACACAAAAAAAAAATAATATTAAAGGAAAAATACAATTTTTGTATTTATTTTCAATTTAGAAACACCTTGAAAACAATTAAGAAAAAATGAAAGGAGCACATATTTTACACAAAATACTTGACTTTTGATAGAGGAAAAGTGATCTATCAATCAAATAGTGATAAAAAAATATTTGAAAGGATAATTCTTATGTATTGTCAAAAGCTACCTATCATTCAATTAACTTAAAAGCTGCTCTGCTTCTCAGAAATAATGGCAAAAAATTAGAACAACACTTCAATGTTACCTCAACATTGGGCCTGTGTATGGAGCAGAATCACTCCAAAAATCTGAAGGGCTTGATATACGAAATAATGCTACAATATTTTTATTCCGTAGTGTTCTGTCTTCATGTAACTTTCTTTCTTGAAAATAATGGCACGATCGTTCCTCATTTTCAGATAAGGAAGAATCGTATGGTGGTGCTAAAATGTCTAAAAAGGCTGCAGGTCCATCTACACTATGAATTTCATGCAAATTTCCTTCGTCCGGAGTTAGCACACATGCAGGATCTGAATCACTCACATACACTTCAGGTAACTTCTCCACAAATATGGCATTCCTTCCCATTGCTGTTCTTCTTCTAAGGGTATCTTGCTCTACTGCTGGCAATACGTTGTAACTTTGCAACTTCAGAGTCCCTGTTAGCACTTTCAATATACCATGCATTTGAGGATGATCATGCAAAGGAATCCTCATTCCAGAACGTAATACAAAAATTCCAATTGTAACAGCGTGATCCTCATATATTTCGATATAAGTCACCGGCGGTTTCCGAACGTGATTCGATGAATTGCTGTTTGAAGTCCATTCTAGAAGGCATCGATCAAGTTTAACATCATTGGCCGAAACTGAATCGGCGAGTGCCCTTAACCTAGCAAAATTGTCCTCGAAAGACTGAACAGAATTACTTCTCGCAAAGGTCTGCAGAGCTTGCCTCCAGACACATTCTATCACAGACACCATCTTCACTCCTTTCCATAGCACGTCCAAGCAGTAACTACTCACACTACCTAATACCGTATCATCACCTTGACGTTTCAGACATCCAACATTTCATTCTTCGCAAACCCTTCCAGTTCGATTTTTTAACAACACAATGAATCGCCATTACGTGTTTACTCAAGAGCTGAGTGGCATTGTAGAATCAGGAATATCGCCTGTAATGTTCCGCGTCCTTTGTGGAGAGCATGACAGACAGATCGGGAAAACAGGTGAAGGCCTCACCACGATCTCACGCCTACATTGATTCTAAAACGATGACGTCACTTGTTGAGACGCACCGATCTCTAGATTGTACATTCAGATAAAAGTTCAGGTGCCCTTGGTACCTGGTGCATCAACCTATTAATTGAATATCTTGTTTTACAAACATTGATTTTTTTTATATTACCAAATTAGAATCTACTGTAAGATATATCTTACACCGTGTTATTAGGATGCCTCATTCACAATGCAAACTTAAACGTAACGTAAGCCGTAAACTTATGCAGTAAACTTTTCACGTAGAAACGATCATTCACAATAGCAAACGTAAGCTGGAACGTAGGTTTTGCCTGAACCAATCAGAATTCAACATATTTATCGATTCGTTTCTAGCATTTTTTTCGACTTTCCTATCGATTTCGCCTTTTGCATCTGCATTATCGGTCACAATTTTGTTTGCCATTTCGAACCAACACTTCGCAACTCGTACCAAAACTCCACAAACTTCTCTGCTCTTCCTTTCGACTATACACACCAATACACACGCATAAACAAGAATCTATCTGGAGTCGACCTTCCATCTCGCGGATTTCGTTGTGCATTTGTTTTTTTCATGCTGTTCTCTGATTGGTCTTCGGTAGAATTTCGACGTAAACTTAAACGTAGAAGCTTGGAGCTTGCGAGCTCTTAAGTTTACGTCTTACGTCTACGTTTACGTCAAGGCATTGTGAATGATCTCGCTATATAACCCAGTTCTAGGTTTTGCGGCTACGTTACGGTTACGTTTAAGTTTGCATTGTGAATGAGGCCTTACACTTCGTAGTTACGACTCCGACGTCGCGAGATCGGTGAACGAAAGCGAAGAACGAGTGGCGGGAAGGAGGGCATTCTGTTTACGTAGTGGGAATGACAATTGAAAATTATGAATTGCACAGGCTCAAGGATGATTTATTTCGATCTCATGCGCCCATGGCCGGAGCATTATCACTCAACTTCGACACGCGTATCGAAGCGTCAAAATGTTACGTCAAAAGTGTTCAGCAAAAAACCTTGCGTAAACCACTTTGGACAGACTCAAGAATGTTATATATTAGTCGCGTACTCTGAAGGCCCATGGTGGAAATAACTTTATTATTTATTTTGTTTGTTATTTCCACCATGTGAAGGCCTAAGCCTCGTCATGTCGTTCGACATGCGAAGCGAAGCATCACTGCGCCTTTTAAGTTTGAGGTTATAAATACGTCATGCGCGGCGCAGTGATGTTTGCAATGTTCTCTCGGAAGTGAGCCGATTGTCTCATTCGTTACGATAAGGGCTAAGAGTCATCGTCAACTGGACTATTAGCCGGGTTGGGCAAAATACTTTAATTTTAGTATTAAATACTTCGCCAAAATACTTTAAATTTAGTATTTAAACGTAAATTTAGTATTACATATACATAAGTCTACATATGTACTTATGTATACATATGTATTTAAAATACTTCAAATACTCAAAATACAGTATATACAATATTTTTATTATTACTTTTTATTGCAACAATTTATTGTAATTGTCAATTACAATAAATTACTAATTGACAATTAACATAAATTTCTGAACAGTAACTTGTAAGTCTTGTAACTTGTAACTGTAAAAAGCGGAATTTCCTTTTAATAGCGACCTGTTTTTCAAACAAATCATCAGACAATAAACCCCTATTTGGCGAATGTATAAAACCCGCAAAGGAAAACGGTCGTTCAACTGACGCGGATGAACGTAAACTAGTGTTGTAAGTCCAGCTTGGACATGTAGGAACTAAAAAGGTGGAAAATAGGCAGGCAAATAGGCACTTAAGAACTTAAAAATAGGCAGGAAAATGGGCATTATGGTTGAATAATATTAAAAGTTATACGTAATACGTACTATATAAAGGATGAACATAATTCTCTAAAAACAAATATAATTTCTTCGATTGTCAAAACATATTGCGGAGTTAGCTAATATTCAGTAAGAGAGGACTCGTGTGGAATTTTATATTTTGTTGGTTGAACTGGTTAAATGTTGGATTTTCAAGTTTTGAAAATGGATGTTTGCGGCACGGCACAAGTCAGTGTTGAAATTCTTTCTTGTTTTCATCATTTGACTGCACTTGCTGAAGAAGATTTGACTAGTTTTTCTCACTTTTTTGTTGCCTTTTTTGCTTGAGTTGCAATGTTTTTATGTTGTAAGATATATTTCATGCACAGTTTATCACCTTTTTACACCACTGGCAAATAAATATATCTCCAGTCCGCCGTAATTCTTCTCCACAAATCCACTCTTCTAGCAATGCACTTCTTGAAACTTTCTCTTTTGACATTGTAGCTAACATGCTTAACAGGAACGCAAATTTACTGATCTGGCATGTACCAAACTTCGAAACCAATACAAAATTATCGAAGAAAATCCCGTCTGTCGTATGTAATTCTACCTTCTAAAAGCGAAAGATGCCGGGAGCCCTATTTTTGAAGACAGTTGTGTTCTTGGTAAGGAACAGATAGCTCAATAATCATTGCGAAGATCGGAACACCAGAGCAATTTCCTGTTTTCTGGAGCGCCCTGACGGGCTTCGTCGAAGTAGATGAGGTAACCCGAACGGTGTCAAATTCTCATACGTCTCTAAGAGGTGTACCTGCTCGAGGCATTACAGGCAAGAACACCCAGGGCATAGAGTTTCTCGATCGGAAAACGCCCTGGCAAATTTTACGCGGTTGTTACTTGTTTGGTAAAAAATTACCCATCAGTGATTTCTCAAAAAAATTATTGTAGTAAACAAAATACAGAGAACAAAAAATATTAAAAATGCAGAAAATTCAATATAGGAAATTGTAGGCACCTAACGTTCGATTAGGCAATCATCTCTTAAATATACATTTATAGGCATTATAAAAACCTCGAAAAAGCCATTTCCGAGGTAGACATTGATAATGGGGTAAGTGGCCTAAAAATACATTCAAACAAATAAAATAGGCAAAAAGGGCATTGTCCGGACTCTAGTTATAAGAATAAACACATTTTTTTGTTGTCGAATAATTGTCCAGCATTTTTAATGATTTAGATTTATAATTTAGAAATGAAGATAATTCAAATTCAACAGCTGAAAGGGGCTTCAATCTCTAGCAGAATCAAACAAAATATCCTCGTTTTCTTCATCTGTATTTGAAGAATTTTAAGTATTTCCTTTTTTAAATACACCTATTTTATGTATTTAAATACATTTCTTAAATACATGCCCAAAAAAACTCAAAAATACAGTTATTCAAATACATATGTATTTAAAATACGTATTTCAAATACAATTATTTAAATACTGCCCAATCCTGAATATTTGAGGGCGCGGTAAGAGCGTCATATTAATACGTACAAGCAGAAGCAGTAACATGGAAGAATGATAGTACAAATCCGCGAACGAAAGGACTTCATCCCCTCTTAAAAATGGCAGTATCAATACCATTTATGAGAAACCATCTTAACAAAATCCCGTGAGTATGTTAATGCAGATCAAACACATTTAAGTTTAAAAAATAGAAAGTGTTTAGGGGAAAGCAACCAGCAACTCGAATTACAATGTATAGCACACTTGACCATCATGCATAACTCGGAAACGCTGCATTTTAGGCTCTTAAAGTAGGATTTTCGTGTTTTGTTTCTTAAGCTATAATCTACAAAATGAGATCTTCTGAACGTTCTATTAACTTTTATTGCAAGTCTATGCGTAATTGTGAGATATTGCATTTGTATGCGAGAGAAAAGTAAGTACTAGTGCGTGCTCACATGTTATTCACAGGTTATCTTCGTGACTTTCACTAGAACTGTTAGACCTTCAACCATTCAACTATATTGTTAGTTTGTTGACGACCATTTATCAGCAAATCGTACACATTCCACTACGCTTTAGGGAATGTTGGAGGTAAAGCTCTCCTCCGACCCCTTGCAGGCTGGCTAGTGGATTTTTCGTCGTGCATACAATTCCAGTTCCAGGACTACTTCGTCGTAATAGTCATTTAATAATTCTCGGTAAATCTTGGAAAGGAATGAATTGCAATGCCATCATCTCTTGTATCTGCTGTCTTATTCGCGGATGATCCATGTCCAAATATGCATCTCTCAGACCCTTATTTATAACATTTCTCCAAATAGATTGGTAAAATGAAAGGGACACGTTATAACGACCTTTGGAAAAACTTCTCTACAAGCGTCAATATTTGCCAGCTCAAAATCTGTCAGAGAAAATGTTGGATTTAGTACAAGATTATTTACTGTAGCAAAATTAATCAGTTCTCAATATATTAATGCATATGTTGTTTCAGTTTACCGAACTGTGAGACAATAAAGAAGTGGAAACACTGTTCTGACTAAAATTGTGAACCGTGAACATATCAACGAACTGATTATACTTCGATTTTTTTAACATTGCGCTTGACGCAAATCAGCTGTTGACGGTGTCTTTTAATCGGGAGCTTGAAGTCATTGCAAAGTAACATCACTGTGGTGACGCTCAAGCACCCGAAGTAAAATCCATTCTTCTTTCATGACTAACAAAATTCTGCAAAAGGTTTTCGGAAATGAATGAAAATTAATAATTTAATATCCGGTTGGATAACCCGCAGAAAACTGTCGAAGTTTCCAATGTGAGTTCTCCCGAGAGAATATTCTACCGTCCACATCAATTGCCACGATTAAGTGACAATCTAGATTCGCCATGTCCCCTGAACGCTAATTCCGTTTGCTTAGAAACATTCGACGTTTATGAACCATTTGAGAATCTCGTGATTTTTTTAGACATTTTAATTGCAGAGAGATATTTGTTTAAATTTGCTGGTCCAAATGCGTTTCAATGCGAGCATGCCCGAACGATCCCAAAAGATACGGAGCTCTGAAGTTTCCAACTGACAGTTCGTGTGCAGTTGCTGCGTTTGTGAATATTCCCAATTTTTTGTATCCTGATTTTGCCCGTGAGGTTTTCTGATCTTGACAAAAGAGCAAGGAGGACAATGAGTTCAATTTTTCCCTACCAAATAATCACTGATTTTTGTCGTAGGCTGAGCAAGTGAAATGCCTCATGATCTTTTTGTCATCTGCTGTAATTGTGCTAAGGCTGGTGTTGGTCTACTGTTTTCATTTAACTGCTTCTTCCAATGGAACTGCCTCGTTGAAAATTGTGGTGCTAAAATTTTATCGCCATTAGTAATGGTTGAGCAATACTATACCACAATCTCTTCGAATTAACACATCTCAGTCATCATTTTTGTAAAACTTTAAAATGGTAGGAAAATTAAATAGTTTCAAGCAATAGATTTTTTATTCAAAACTTTAAATGAAAATATATTTCTGGCATTGAATTCATTGTATAAGATATACACGAGCATATCGGATGAATTTTTTAGCCGTACAATATTATTCGTAAGCAATATGCGAGAAAGTAAAATAATTAAAAGAAACAATGGGTGTAATATTTTTGATCATGTGGCATACGGTTTATTAAAACCGTATTCAACCCCAGCAGTTTCAAAGACAATTTTCAAAATATTTAACACATTTTTATGAACAGTAGTTCAGAAAGCAAAAAAATCATTTTCCATCTACAGTCTGGTATTCTCAATCTCTATCCCATCCCAGAAGGGAGAATTATCCAACACCCACAGGACGTCTTCGTCGTCCTTCGCCAAATTGTACACGCTCTCGTCACATGAGTTCCGAGCCCAGATGTCGGCTCCGTGGATAACCAGGACCTCACACACCAGCGCGTGGCCCCTCTTGGCCGCGAGATGAAGAGCGGAGTTGCCTCGAGCGTCTCTTTCGTCCACAGAGGCCTCGCGTTCCAGCAGGACTTCGCACACGAGCTCGTGGCCTTGTCTCGCGGCCAGGTGCAGGGCGGTGTTCCCGCGAGAGTCCCGGGCGTCGATGCGCGCTCCGTGGTGCAGATACACTCGACACACGCGGTCGTACCCGCGCCACGCAGCCCAGTGAAGCGGCGTTCCTCCGTTGAGTCCCTGGCGATGAACGTACTCCATCCCACGTTTCAGGAAAAGATGGCACACTTTGTGGTGTCCGTTTAACTCTGCGTACTTCATGGCTTGGTTTCCGTCCAGGTCCTCCACGTCCATGTGCGCCTGTCCGTCCAGCAAAACGCGGCACACCTCATCGTGCCCGTACGCGGCTGCCATCATCAGAGGCGTGACTCCCTTGTGGGTCTGGGAATCGGGGTTTGAGTTGTGCTGGATGAGCAGGCTGCAGACGGCTTCGTGGCCCATTTCCGCTGCTACGTGAAGCGGGGTGTTTCCGTACACATCTTGCTTGTTCGTTCGAGCGCCGTTCTGCAGCAGGATTTTACAAACGCTCATGTAGTTTTTCTCAACGGCAATGTGCAAAGCACTTCTCCCCTCGTCGTCTTTGAAAGAGCTGTTCAGGTCAAATCCGAGCCGGATGAGGACCTCGATAACGTTAGGGCTGTTGTGTTCAGCTGCCACGTGCATGTACTCGGTGGGCAGGAGCTGCAGCATCTTCCTGATGGCGCTCCCCAGCCACGCCTCCGTGACGCGCGCGCAGTCGTTGGCGAGCGCGAAGAGGAGAGCTTTCTTCGACTTGAGAGCGCGCTGGGCGTGGCGGGGGTCCGCCCCGTGGGCCAGAAGCTCCTCGACGACCCGCAGATGCGGCGGGCACTCGCCCTCCCTCGGCCGGTGGAATCGTCGCTGGGGCAGGCGCAGCAGGGCGTCGGCGTACTGGAGGGGCGTCCACCCGCGCACGCGGTCGCGCGCGTGCAGGCTGGCGCCGCGGCGCAGCAGCTCGCGCGTGGCGGCGCGGTGGGCGTGGGCGGCGGCCAGGTGCAGCGCCGTGCGCCCGCCGGCGTCCGCCTCGTCCACCGCCGCCCCGGCCTCCAGCGCCGCCGTCACCGCGTCGCCCCGCCCGCCCAGCGCCGCCTCGTGCAGCGCGCGCCCCTCCGCCAGCAGCCCGTCGAAGAAGTAGCGCACCTCCTCCAGCTCCCCGCGCAGCACGCCGTCCATCAGCGACGGCACCTGCGCGTGGTGCTCCGCCAGCCACATCCCAGCGAAGTACTCCGCGAAGATCCGGTGGATGAACACCGGACTGCCGTTGAACGCCTTCACGATGATCCCCGTTCTCTCCGTTTCCAGGTGATGCGTGTAGTTTTTCACTTCTTTCACAATGTTGGTGTTGAAGAAATCTCCCAAATCATGACCTTCAAATATAAGAAACGCTCCACATATTTTATGTTGTTGTAGGAAACTGGTCTCTGCTGAGGAGTGCCAACCTTGGTTTGTAATTTTGTCGAAAGGAACATCACTCTTCTGCCAGTACAGTTTTCGAGTGTCAACCACAAATTTTTGAACAATTTTCAGCGTGCTTAAATCGTGCCCAGATCCCGCGCCCTGAGGTACACCTGAGTGAGAATCGTCATCCCGAAAGGTGTCCGCCAGCATCCGCAGGTAGAGAGGTACCTCGCACATGGTGCGTCCGTCGTGGACGGTGGCTGCGTGGACGGCTGTCAGGAAGCGGTCCACGCGTTGCTCTAGCTGCTTGCGGTCCGCCGCCGGCCCGTCGCCCCAGCGTCGCAGTAGGTACTCGCGCTGGTCGTCTTCCGAGAAGGGGCGTAAGCGAAAAGGAGCGCATCCCAGCGCGCCCGTCAGCTCCTCTTCCACGACCGGTCGCGTCGTCACCCACAGCCGTCGGAACTTCGTCTCTCGCGCCAGCACTTGAAGCACGCGCAGCGCTTTGCCTTTGTGGGCCGGGCACACTTCGTCGAAGCCGTCGATGAGGATGGAGATCTTGCCTGAGTGTTTTAGGCAGCTTCGGATCATATGCCTCATCGCCTCTCGCGACGCCGGAGTTTCCCATTGCACCACACGTATGAAGAGATCTATGATATCTTCCAGCAGGACGTCTTCTGGAGTGTCTCGCATGAGTGAATCTTGGCTGATTCTTATTACAACGGCCAATTCTGTCGGATACTCTTGTTTAAGAATGTCAGCCACTCGTGAAATGAATGATGATTTTCCCATTCCCGGCTCGCTGGTAAGACATGTCACGCCGTATCTTTTTATCAAATTTTCTGGCGTGAGCTGCTCGATTTCTTTTTTGGCACCCGTCCGTAAATGACCTTCTAGTACATGCGGAAGAAGGATCTTCTCGTATGGGGTGGCATGCTTTAAACACTCATGAACAATTGCTCCACCTTCCCACGTGATTAAATGCAAGTTTTTTCCAGATTTACGCTCCCATTGCTGAGGAACATTTTCCCACACTACCCACTGTGTCTTATCACTTTTCACGTCACTCGCTGTAGTGTCTTCTACGAGTTCAGCAACATACCTCTTAAGTTTACTGATCCCCATATGATCGCATTCTTCCCAGAGAGGTCGTTCTGATCGCAGAATAGCTAATTCTGATGCTGGAAACCCGCGTAAAACAAACCTCTCGGTGCTCAGGTTTTCTGTCCACAAACTGCCGCCGAGCACAGTGCGCCGAGGGCCAGTGTACAGGAGAGTCTGCGGTAGATGCAGAGAATCTAGGGGTTGTACAGGAAAGTCCAGCATTAGCGTCTCCTCGCGCAAGAGTGCATTGAGAGAGACGCCGCGTATTCCCCGTCGAAGGGATGGCCACGCCCAATGCAATTCCTTCAGCTGCTTCTCGTTACCTTGGAATCGAACCGTCCTTTCGAGAAGAAATTTCCTTTGGTTTTCATTTAAGTGCTCTAACGTCCAGTGTTCCGACCATGTCTTAACATTTCGTTCTCCACTTGATAATTCTTTGTGAATCGTCTCATTCCACTTAGAAGACACCACTATGACTTTGCAGCTTTTGTCCTTGAGTATTTTATGCATAAAAGGGCGCATATTGTCATTCAAGGTGTCTGTACTGAACAAAAGTACCGAGCATACTTCACGATTCGTACACACCGATTCGAGAGCGCACACAGGGTACTCTTTGAAAGCGCTGTCTGTGACAATGAAACATCGCTCGGAAAGCTCCTCCAAGACCGATGCCAGCGCTGAGCACCGCCATTCCGCGTCCACGTCCTTGACGACGACGTAGGCCACCGAGCAGCCGCGGAGGCGTGCGCCGAGCGCGCGGCAGAAGTCGTCCTTGAAGCGCAGCCGCTTGAGCTGCGCGTGCAGGTCCTTCCGGACGAGGGCGTCGATCTCGGGCGTGCTCTCCGTGAGGTTCCACGCGTCGCCCGTCACCCACCAGTCGTGCAGGAAGGCGGCGTAGTGGGCGAGCAGGGCGTCTGCGCGCGGCGGGGGCCCGCCCAGGGCGTCGCGCAGCGCCGCGCGCAGCAGCCCGTCCAGCGCGCAGACGTGCGCCTGCCCGCTGGCCACGCGCAGACGCCGCAGGAAGCGCTCGTGGAACGCCGCCACCTCCTCCGCGGACCTGCCGCGCAGCAGGTGCCACACCTTCGTGTCCGTCTCGCCGAACGAGAAGGCCTCGCCCTGCCCCGTCCAGAACACTTCTTCGAACGGGAAGTCCACACTCGGCGATGCCCGCCACGATTTCGGTAGCACCTGGACAAACATTTGTTTGTTTAATTTTATTTATGTTTGCCTTGCATTTCTTTTTGAAATATATATTATGTTTGGCCAATATCAGAATATAATAATTGTTTTTCTTTGCTTCCTATTGTAGCGTCACGTTGGCGGCCGTGGGTGGGAGGAGGAGCGGAAGTATCGCATACCTGCGGGCTGAATAGCCTTTGCGCTACGGCGTTGGGATATATTTAGACCAAGTGGACGCCAGCTTGACCTGGAAGGTCACGTGGTAGACGCGAACCTCCCTCCTACACCAAGGACGGTCACGTGACGGCTACACTCTAGGTATAAAATCGAGCCGACGAGATCACATGGGGTTTTTGTTCTGGAAACCTCGCACGATGCGCAAAATTTTACGCCCAGGCTGGAGCGTGTCGTGCCTCTTGCACGGGTGACGAGGTCACGGTAGTGGCGCGGGAGAAGCGTCAGTGGAGGCGGGGCCTCCCCAGCTATGTGGGGTACCTACAGGGAAATACTCAAAAGTGTGTAGTTTCGGAGCAGAATTTAGTTATTGTACATACGTGTAAATAAACTTGTACATTCTTGTAAATGTCTGTGTGTTTTTCTCCATGACGCCACACTATAATTGTCTATATTTTTAGTTTTCGAGAAATTTACTCAGCTTCGATTTTTTAAATGGAACTATATGTTTTTCTCATCGGCAATGGATAGACCATGAAAAGAGGATTAAAATGATGTATCATATGCTAATATTTTGATAGTAACTTGAGTGTAAAATTAGACTTTCTGACATGTGATTTTGAACGGGCAATCGTGTAGCAGCAGCCCTTGCAGTTCTCGTCAAGACTGTTGCGTGGAAAGGAGAGACTGAGAGGGGTGGCAGTGGAGAATAAGAGGCATAACTATAGCAATCCTTGGTATTGACACAGACGTCACACTAAGAAATGCCAATTTCAACGATCAGAATGGGTGATTTTTTTCTATTTATTTATCTGCATTTAACTTGTCTTCTATTGAAATCCATCGTTCCAAAGAACGATATAAAAAAATGGTAGCGTAAAGAAGACGATAATAAATATAATTTTCAAACTGAACAAGACGTCAACCGTCGTCTCATCGTTATTAAATTTCACTTTTAAATAAAATTATCACTCGTCAGCTTTGCAACCATACGAGAGCTGTTCATACATGGAACAGAAAACGGTGCACTTCCGTCTTCTACCGTGGATTTTCAAGTTGGTGGCAGCACTTGGCGCTATAAAGTGAGAAACTCTTTAATCAGTATTAGCAGTCGCGACTGCAGATATGCATTTTTGTTAAAGTTTGGTAAATTTACACTGATAGAACTGTCTACAGTATTTTAAAATGTTTATTGCTTTGTTCTTTTGGTACGTGTTTAAATAGGAAGATTATTAACAGTAAATAATAGGAGAAAATGTCTACCTATTATTTGATGAATTAATCGAGATATTACGATGAAAATCTTTAAGCGTTCATTCGCTTCCGATGTTTTAAAATGATGGCTTGTTTCTGCACTGAGCTCGATTCTTGTAAGTTTTAAAATGACCTTTATTATTATTATTATTATTATTATTATTATTATTATTATTATTATCATCATCGTTTTGGCTACAATATTTTTTTTTTTTGTTTTGCTCTTTTCGATTGTCGTTGAATTGGAATTTCAGAAGAAGAAAAGTTCAATTCAGATGAACAAATAGAATAAAATCTCTCATTCTGATCCTTAAAATTAATGTTTGTTTATGTTTTTTTCGTGTGAAGACCATGAATTGCAGCAGTTACGCCTTCATCCTGCACGGCTACCCCTCTCACACTCCTTTCTCCGCTTAACAGTTTTGACGCCGCGAAGGCCAGCTTCCCTCAACGGTGACAAAAGACTGCCCGCGTACTTGAAAATCTCATGCCAGAAAATCTAATTTTATACTCAAATTACTATCAAAATACTAACATATGATACATCATTTTATTCCTATTTTCATGATCTATCCATTGCTGGTAAGAAAAATGTATAGTTCCATTTAAAAAATCAAAGATGATTAAATTTCTCGAAAATTAAAAATATTTTAGACAATTTCTCTACGGCATGTTACTTGTCCCATCATTCTGCATTGTTCAGCGAAAACTTAATTTCGATATACTGAACCTTTTAGAAGTTATAGGGGTGGTCCATAGTTGGTGGGACACCCGGTATATTTTATATTTGATTTCGACAATGTCACGGGAACTGCTACAAAAAGGACGAACAAAGGCGAGGCTCTATGCACTTTGTAAATCGTACGTACGTCGACTAGCTTGAAAGGAAACTTCACGTCGACTAGAAAAAACGATTATGGCCGAAAAGATCACACTCACAAAATTTATTTATTTAACGTCAGAAACAGTTATAAACTGTGTGTAATGTGCTAGGGGGCAAAGTGAATTCTGTGCACATTTTCAAAATTCTATGATCCCTTCCCTAAGCCATATACTTCTTGAATTTTGAATACAGAAAAAATGAGAGTTTTTTGCAATGATTGTTAACAAAAGTATTCGCTCTAATGTAATAAAATCTATTTTCAAGGGCAAATCAGCAATAAATCTCAGGCGGAAATCAACATTCGCGAAATATACTCAACGAGTAGTATGAACGCTGACTGAATTTAAAAGAATTCTGAACGCGTAGAATAATAAACTTAATTTTGGGTTCAATTAGTTTAAATGGACGTTCCGTTTGAGGTTTGTCTGAATTGAGAGGCCCCAACATTTTGTTGCCTTAACATCAGTCAATGGTACACCGTTCATTTTCAATGGAGTACAGAATTGTTTATTTGAAATGGAAAACTGCATTAAAACCATTTTCTTTTCATTTACTATTAATTTGTTATTTCGGAACCAATTTGAAACATCTGATATTGTACTATTTACGGTTTCTTTACTGCAAAGAATGTTTGTATCATCTGCAAAGAGAACTGTTTTTCCCGTTTCGAATTGGCGTCGAGGGCATATCGTTTACGTATCGTAAGAACAGAATAGGGCCTAAAATCGATCCTTGTAGGTCTCCACGTGCAATTGACAAATAGTCGGAAAGGTGTGTACATAATGTTCCATTATTCCAGTAAGGTATTTCCACTCTCCGAGATCGTTGTTTAAGGTACGAACATAACCAATCTAGGGTAATACCACGGATTCCATATGAAGGTAATTTTGAAAGTAAAATGTCATGATCAATGACGTCAAAAGCTTCTGAAAGATCTAAAAATAATCCAATAGGTGCTTCATTTTGATCCAATGAGGAGACGTCTTTAAGAATGACAATTCGAAAAGAAACAGAAAAAGTTCGAACAAAGAAACAAATTTTAGATTGTGGGAATCTTTTATTTTGTAACAGAGCAATTACAGATTGGAACGATTTACCTGCAGCAACTTTCAAAGCCTTTCCTCTAAGTGACCGAAGTTTTACAAGTAAAGTAGAACAAGCCAAGAGTTATGATGTTAAATGAGTAACCAACTGCTGTGAAATGCTGGTTAGTATAATTCAAAGCATAGCAGTACATTGCAGTGCAGTGAAATCGTAGTGAAAACGATCAATGCCATTTTTTAATTAATTTAAACAAATAACAAATATCTGTGTAGGTTGTATTGATTGTTATTATCACTGAGATATAATCGTTGTATATCATGAGCGAGTTAAAATATTTGTTAAAATACTTAATATTAGTGATAGTATGATTACTGTATCATTGTATTATTCGATCATTCTCAATTGCAGTACAAATATATGTATGGGGAGAAGTATATTAAAATATTACGATTTTAGAATAAAACAATATTTAGCATTGTTAGTAACATAATATATTCGTACATTTCAAAAAAATCTATTACTAACCTAAAAGTTATTTACATTTCTTTGCGGGAATATTAAATCCTGCTCAATTCAAATATTCATAAGAAGGTCGGGTCGTGCAGTTTCTCGCAAATTTAAAGTTCGAAAAATTCAATGGTCATGATCCCACCTGTCTCGTTGTCAGCAGCACCAAACGATAGTCGCCTTGGAACCATTCACGAAGTGTCTGCATGGTGTTGTCAAGCTTTTCCTCCGGCATGGTCACCACTTTCTCCACAGCGTCGTTGAATTTCGCGTGGTAGCGACGGAGGTTGAAATGTTTATTTTTGCCTGATACTTGCCCTGCGAGGTCGTTGAGAGTGACGGCCGCACTGTAATAGAACAAGATATTTCTCGTTTAAATTCATTTTCTGGGATCGATTTTACGAACATACTCCTGAGGAGAGGTTAGTAAACGGGTCGAGAAAATTAATGCAACTGTTGGGTTAAATTCAATTTCACTAACGTTTCTGTGATCTTTTTTATTTTTTGTATTTATTTGGTCAAAAAACAGTAAAAATTGTATATGACGTATGGGAGAGAAGAATATTTGCGCACGTTTTCTTGAGTCGGAATCTTTTCTTGAGCCAGAATCCCATCCCAACATTTTAACAATAAATATTTGAACGTTAAAAACAACAACAATAATAATAATAATAATAATAATAATAATAATAATCATAATAATAATAATATTTAGAAAAGCGGGAGATTATCAACAGTTGAATAGGTAGACATTATCGTTCCCGAGTTATAGAAAAACTATTTGCAGCGATAAACAACTGCAAAATTTGATTTTTCTGCATTACTAAAAATATAATCACTTCAACCTCAGCTCTTCTTCTACCACTACAAGCAAAAGGAGAGTTCAACAAAACGTGCGCATAGTAAAGCTACATTTATGTTCAGAAGCAAAATAAGTGGCGATCTTAGCATTTGCTCAATGGATAAGGGAAACTGGACAAAAACCTGATCGAGATGGGGATCATTGATTCGGAAGCTGAAGTACATTGCTTGTTACAAGCATATTAAGGCTTTTCTTTTAAATATACAATAGAAATATAAAATAATCCATTATATTTTTTTGTTAAAATAAACATTATTTTTCTTTTTGATGATCAGTATATTCTCTAATTGTATAGAAAAAGTTATGCAACAGAAAAAAATACTTTTAACTTAAATTTGTGTACCAACTTTAATTGTTTAATATCATCTGGAAATGAGTTTTAAAGTAAGTACATGTATTTTATGTGGATTTCTTGTAGTGAGCTGTTGATACTGATACTTGATGAACGTGATTTCTACGACGCGTGTAGTAATTATAAATATTGGTATTTCATGAAAATATGTTTCCACCGTTAAGTCAGTTTTGACAAATACTACAGATTCGTAAATAAATAGGCAAAACAAAGGTAAGATTCCAAGCTGAATGAAAAGAGGCTTGCAGGAATCACGTGAATGACTTTCATTATTCGAATAATTTTCTTTTGCAATCTAAAGATCTGGGTACTACAGAATGAGATTCCCCAGAATATTATGCCATATCCTAGGCGGGAATATACATTTTCAAAATACACGCAACGAGGTGCATGACGCCTGACAGAATTTGAAAGCATCCTGAAGGCGTAACATAATGAACTTAGTTTAGTATTTAATTCTGATGTATGTACATTCCATTTGAGATTTGACTGAACTAAGGGACCTAAACATTTGTGTTACTTTAACATCAGCTAATTCCATATTGTTCATTTTCAATGGAGCATGCGATTGCCGATTTGAAATGCAAAAATGCACTGAAACCGTTTTTCCTTCCACCCTTTATTAATTTGTAATTACGAAACCAATTTGAAAGTTTTGAAATTAAACTATTTATTTCTTCTCTTTTGCAAAGAGCATTCGTGTCATCGCCAAATAGAACTATTCTTCCATTTTTAATACAGGAGAACATATTGTTTACGTATGACAGAAAGAGGATTGGACCTAGAATCGAACCTTGCACGACCCCGTGATTGGCAAAGAACTGGAAAGATAAGTAAATGTCCTTTCGTGCCAGTACGGTATTTCTACTCTTTGAGTTTGATGTTTAAGGTACGGATCGTCGGTTATCATGCATGGTTGGTTGGTTGGTAGTGATTCCGGGTGCGTGAACTGCTTAGGTCATTAGTCCCATAAGTGTAGTGCATTTTTTCCTCGGGAGATGACGGTGATCTTCCCCCACTGGATGGCGAGATCCGGTGCCGACCTACCGCAGGCTAGCGGTGTTTCTCCCTAATCAGGACTCTCCCACCAGCGGGTCACCGCCCTAGCCGGGACAAGCTCTAAGCTCCCGACCGGTCTCTCGGAATATGTGGAAGTGTAGTGCATATTAGTGTAAGTGTGTGTAAGGGGAGAGGATAGAACAAGGAAGAGGAAGGAAGGATCGCGCGCGGTCCGTGGCTCATTTGTTAGGGTACTGCTCCCGCATTCGCCTTGTGTTGGTTGAAGAAACCACGGAAAACTACCGAACAGAGCAGCCGGCCGCTTGAATTCTCCTCCAGACAGTGACTTAATTCAATCTAACTGAAAAGCTAGTGTCATAAATCCTGCCGCCGTCAGGAGTCAAACCTAGAGCCTCCCGGTCAGGGGCGCTGCAGTGTCATCAGTTGATGCACTGAGCTACCGCTCCCGGTTTAACATTGATTGGTGTTAAAAATGCTTAAATACTCGTCGGGATCGGAAGTCTCTGTGGTGAACAAACAATTACTCTCTGAAAAAACATGCTATTTAATTGCAAAACATCTTTTCATTCGATTGCTTTCATTGACGTTAGGGATTGTTATTTCATTCGAAACATGATTATTTCTATTTTTAAAAAAAGATCGAAACCCTAAAATAAATAACTACGTTGAATGGATGTTGAGTACTTCAAAAAATATTACAGCGTATGTAAATCAATAATGTGACTTTATAAAAGCAATGATATACTACTTTTCGCTGAACAATTGCGGGAACGTTTAAGAAAAATTATATTATTTATTGTAGATGTCTTAAGAAGTGAAGCTTGACTGTTCCCAATCGTTGAATTACTATTAAATGTACGTTTTGATTTATTGCAGCTGTGTGGGTGCCTCAGAATAAATGATATTCACTTCTGAGGTTTGTACAGATGTCGAAAATGATGACTTTTGCCAATGAACATGTGAAAAAATTATATTAATAGAGGTATATACAATTTTACATGTAGCGAAAAGAGAAATGATCGCATCATATCCAACGAATGACTAGTTAGAGACTACCGAATGAGCTCCTCCACTACGCACTAGAAGGAACTCGAGATCCAGGCGGACCTAGAAGAAGATGGAGAGACGATCTTGACGACGGATCAGGCCAGTCTGTCTCGTCCTTGATGATTTTGACGATGTTAATGATGATGATGATACATGTAGCATTTGCCCTTAAGCAAGTAAATATATTTTAGGCCAGTGAATAAAATATATTTTACTGCCTCAAATGTGACCTGCCGAACATCTTTGCAAGAGGAGTTGCCAAAGTGTGAGGGGAAATGCCATAAATGGATATAATTTCGTTGCGGAACATGCAATTTTCACTATATGTTCGTTGGCAAGAAGTGAACAATTTCGACATTTTTACATGCATCTCTATATTCTAGAAGTTTGTAACATTTATTGTGAATGACTTGTATAAAATCTATAAAAAAATATTACGGATCAAAATTCCTAGATTTTGCTGCCAGATCCGAGTGTGCAAGAAAAGATGGAGATTCCCATTTAAAATAAGAAAGTAGTAGAATTTTATCCATTTTCTCGCATGTTCTGATTTTAACAAAGACATTTCTGATTCTGGTGTTACTATAACAGAGCTGAGATCGTCCTTTAACTTTAATCGAAATTGTGTGAGCATTAAAAATTGGTAAAACGCTACTTTTCTCTAAAGGATTATTAACAGTTCTTAATGTATCATTATAGTTTTTATTAATACTGTACTTTGGCACTCTTCATTGTTGACTTCCGTTAAAAATTTAAACAGTCTGTCGGTTAAGAACAATGGACAGAAATGAGTTGTAGCTTACAATGGTGTGTGAGATAATCCCAAGAAACGTATTTCTTATTTACATGATTCAAGAAGAAAAGAGAAGAACATCTATTCAAAGAAAAATAATTCATGTACATTTTTATATTTCTTATAAGAGGTATTACGAAAATTATTGAATGATCCACGTCCGATAGCATAAATACTTGCTCTAAATCGACCTAATTATGAGAAGCGTTGGTGAAATCTGCCCTTAACCCTAGCTTTACGAAGCATGGACAAAAAGTGCCCATTAGTTCATATCTAAAACAAAATGTGCTTTATATGGATTCATATATTTTTTATTTTATTCTATTTGTCAATAACACCTAATTCTACGTTATAACATTTATATCTGCGTAATCAACGTAAAGATTTTTTTTTTAAATGCGATATTTTCGTGTTTGGGCAATTTTTGTCCATGGTTAGTAAAACTTGTGACGGAAATATATGAAGGCTACTGATTTACTTTGGCAACACTGTAGTGGTCGTCATCTATTAACGAAGCAATACAGTGCAGCTGTTTGTACATGTGGGTTTATTTAACCTGTACGTATTATTGAAAAGACTAGGATGACTGATAGTGGTTTAATTGACGAAGAAGTTATTGAAGCGATAATGAACATTGAAACATAACAATGTACAACAAGATTATCCAATACTTATTTTAATTACCTTCATTATTATGTAATAATGTGAACTTAATAAATTCGTTCTAATTATATTATAAACCATTCATGTTCGTAAGATAATTATATCTAATCACAATATTGTAGTCATAATAAAGAGTTAAATTTGATTTTTTCGTGTTTCCGGGCGCGTCAACTGCTTCGGTCATTAGTCCCGTTAGTGTAGTGCATTTTTTTCTCGGGATATGCGCGGTGATCTTTCCCCGCTGGATGGCGAGATCCGGCGCCGACCTACCGTCGGCTAGTGGGGTTTCCCCCTAACCAGGACTCTCCCACCAGCGGGGCACCGCCCCAGCCGGGACAAGCTATAAGCTCCCGACCGGTCTCTCGGAATCTGTGGTAGTGTAGTGCATGTTAGTGTGTGTGTGTGTGTAAGGGGAGAGGATAGGACAAGGAAGAGGAAGGACAGATCGCGCGCGGTCCGTGGCCCGTTTGGTAGGGTACTGCCCTGGCATTCGCCTGGTGTTAATCAGAGAAACCACAGAAAACTACCGATCAGAGCAGCCGGCCGCTAGAATTCTTCTCCAGACAGCGACTGAATTCGACCTAGCTGAAAAGCTAGTGTCGAAAATCCTGCCGCCGTGAGGACTCGAACCTAGGACCTCCCGGTCAGAGGCGCGGCTGTTACATCAGTTGATGCACTGAGCTACCGCTCCCGGGAAGAGTTAAAGGTATGGGTCCTTTTTACCAATGGTTGGTAACGCACGTTACCAAAAATAACTGTCTAAAGCTAGGGTTAACCTCATTTCCCAATCAACCCGCGAAGCAAACGCCCTCACTTGACGTTCTCCTTGTGCTTGAGCTGCACGAAGTAGGTGAGGCGGCGCTCGGGGCTGGGGGCGCCGCTGCCGTCGGGGCACCAGCGCAGGTGCAGCACGATGTCGTCGAAGGGGTTGGCGCCCTCCACGTTGGTGGCCAGCTGGAAGCGCAGGCGCAGGCGCGGGCGGCGGCGGGCGAGCGCGCGCAGGCGGCACGCCGCCAGCCCCGCCAGCTGGAACTCGTACACGCCGCCGTCGATGCGCGACCGCGACTTGTCCTTGGCCAAGCTGCGCACCACAACCACTCCGAATTTTAATGTTTATTCTTAAATTCTGTTTACATAGCTAACGTATGGCCTAGCTTAAAAACTAGATACTTACAAACTAATCTAAATCTACTTTGTCTTACATCCTGACTTAATTTAACAACGAACATTATTTACATCATTTACAGTAAGCAATACATACACATATAACACAAAAACATACGCTTATAAACATCATTTAAACCGCGACTGCACGAGTCATTCACAAACCATCCTCTCTCATCGATCACAGGGGTATTGTCTTTGTTTAGGCTCGCCTGTACTCGACTGGGATGAGGTCATCTTGGGCAGTGTGACGAAAATAGCAGGCAGCGCTCCCTGCTATAGCCTCGGCGACAATGCGCTCACGTGCGCTCAATGCTGGATTCCGTTAAAGTACAAGAGCGCTTTTTGGGTTGTATCGGGTGGTCGCTTTCTCGGAAATATGGAAAACCGGGGAAAATAAAGGAATTTAATTGCTCTGGAAAAATCAGGGAATTTGTTGATGAATCGTTAGATTTTTTATTGATTGATTTTTTTTCGTGTTTCCGGACGCGTCAACTACTTTCGGTACGAAGTACCGAAGTACGGGAATCATGACACCACGGGAAGTACGGGACTCATGACTATTTACGAGTTAGCCAACTGCAAACGAACGAATGCGGGAAGTAAGTCTAATGGGCTCAAGAGCACGACGACCACAGAACCTTCAGTTATGTTGCTAGCACTAGCTGTCACTTTGGCTCATCCTTAGGAAAATCGCTCTATGCATGGGTTAACGCAAATGGGATACGTTACGGAATGGGATAGTTAAGCTAAAGGGTTGACTAAATAAATTTAATCCTTTAATTTGTGCACTGCGCATGCGCAGTAGAGCTATCTACGCACACCGTCACTATTCAGAAAACATTGAATAGCCCAATGACAGCTGTATTGTAAACATTAAACTGCACGAGAAATTTGTTTTGCCTATGTTAATCATTTGTTGTATTGTTTTCCGTGTGCTCTTTCTTATATGAGATGAAAATGTAATTTTTTGGACCGAGTCTGCCTGTGAAAACTAGAAAATGGATTTTTTGTGATGCATATTCAGTCTCTCTTCTCCGGGATTTAAGCTCTGTGCATAGATTCCCCGCCCGTACATTACAATTATCTTTCTTTTCATTGATCTTATCATTGACATTATCATTATCATTATCATTGCATTTATCATTACATGCTTTATCATTATATTTGTTTCCACGAGACCTGCTATTTTAATGAACAACTGACTCCGTCTTTTCAAAATTGCTGACTTTTACACTGACTTTTCATTCAAGAGTTCTCTTCCAATACTAAACTCATGCTGTAGCGCTAGAACGGAGCCAGGTAAACTTGTCACGAAGCATCTTCAAGGTTCTATTAGTATGTATGTTAATACTGTCCTTTGAACAGGTTTGAAAAGGAAATCAGAAGAACTTGTGACATTGTCACACTCAGATCTCAACTAGAAGAAAAAACAGACCACAGATGTGCACGTAGACACTGTTTGTGGAACTTTGACTTTCAATATATTATTAAGCGTCAAAAATAATAATATAGATTCGTTTCATTGTACCGATTTCAAAACACGGATATCCATCTGGTGTAATTTATACAACATTTTCTTTCATCATATTTCAACGATTTTAATATGTGATTGTTTTGTAGTAACGATCACGTGTATTACGTCACATATATCATTTGCGTTAGCACATGTATTTGTAAGACCGCAACTGAGTCTTCTTACGATCGGGAGGACCTAAATTCGAGTCTAGACTCAATTCATTGAGTTTTTTTTTAATTGTATGGGTGGCCGCCTTACCCCCTCCCCCTGGATGTCACTGGAAGTGCCATATGGCTATTTCAAATAACTGCAACCGGAGCGTTTCAGTTTCAATTATACATGAACATATAAAGGAAATTAATTATAGGGCTTGGAGAAGCAACAAGGCAGGCCCCAGCCAGCCTCCCACTATTCGTAAATGTACCTCGATTTTCGTCAAAGTGTTTCTCATCTTGTTACTGCCCAAGCCCGTAATAAATATCAAGAGGGTATTTGTAATAACAAGACCCATACTGTTGCTAACATCAAGATATTAGAATTTTAGAAAGGAGGAGACTTGCCGTACTTACGTCTTTTATTTTGTCACTACCCTATGGATCATATGAAAACATGCACATCGACCTGATATTTTTTAAATATTCAAGTCACCCCCTGTTAACTGCCAAAGTAAGATCTCGGATAACGAGAAGAGCGCTAAAATCCGTCATGGTCCCTGATAAAACCCTTTGCCTCTTTAACATTTCCAAAATTGTCAACGAAAATTAAACGACACTCTGTGAGATAAAAATGTCAATTTTATGAACTATCTAAAGTTATGAGGAATATAGTTAAATTTTTTTAAAATGTAGACGTGCGGTTTCCATTTCATCATTCCCAAATCATCATACCTAGGATTTATACGGAGTGATATGTAGCTAAAATTTTTTTTAAAATGTAGACGTGCGGTTTCCATTTCATCATTCCCAAATCATCATACCTAGGATTTATACGGAGTGATATGTAGCTAAAATTTTTTTAAAAATGTAGACGTGCAGTTTCCATTTCATCATTCCCAAATCATCATACCTAGGATTTATACGGAGTGATATGTAGCTAGAAAATGTTTAGCCTTTACGACTAAACATTTTCAACTTACGGAGTAAAATATAAATTAGCAATTAAGTAAAACGATTAAAATAACGAAATTAAGATATTAATAAAAGTGCTTAGATTGGTGTTTTCGTGCGTATACGTAGGAGTTTATGTTCAAGAAACGGCCGCTGATATTCGACGCTCGTTTCCGTAGTATTCGGCAGCCCGAACACTCCAAGAAGCCGTCGGTTCGCCAAAGACATTGGACGATAATTAAATGGCGCTACGGGCGAAATAAATGCTCGGGCGGCAACCAGAAAGCACCAGCGTCGCCCGTCCAGCTTAATGCGCGGGGACAAGCAGCCCTACTCAGCAAGAAGCTTCGCCTCCAGCCGGAGGGGGTAGCAGCGGCCGCCTCTGTCATCATCAGGTAAGATGATACTCTGATAAGGAGTCGTTACATCGCCGTAAGGTCACTAATCGTTTATTTCAGAAACCCGTCAAACGCCAAATTTGTCATGTCGAGAAAATTGAGAAAAAGTGTCCCAGTTTTTCCGATTTCAATTTTTTAAAATATTAAAGCAGTTAATAAATTAATATTTTTCAGGTAAATGTGGAATAAGCGATGTGTCTATCGTCATGGAACAATTATCGACCGCTAAAGCGCATTTTAAATTTTGGCGTTTGACGGATTTCTGAAATAAACGATTCAGTTATTCTTTATTCAATCTGCGAGGTTATACGATGTTCCATAGTACGCTGTTGGCATTATTTATTGGTTATTTTCTTATGGATCTTCGATTACTGTATAATTAGACGAGACGCAGCTTAAATTTTGCTCTCCTGGTTCTTGTTACTTGAGATACGTATACGGTTTCTATTTTGCAATTTTGGAAATAAAATTGTTTTTGAACAATTATACCAGCACTTTTATTTAGAACACAACAGATTCAAAGATCAGGAAATCGATCAATATATCGCAGATTAATATCTCCTTCAATTAATGACTTTTTTCAAAGATTTAAAACTGAACTTCATAAAGTTCACCGATGTAAATTCTAACATTGTAATTTATTTGAAATTCATTATCAGTTATTTGGAAAATGTACTGAAGTATCGTGTTGTCTGCTCCTGAGTTAATGTCAAATTTGGTCGCTACAAAATTAACGACAAAATGCATGAAACGTTTCAGAATTGCTGCTTAAAGAGTGAAATCATTCAGAGACGTAGTACTAACAAATAACTTCGTTTTCACTACTAACATGTCAGAGGTCCAATCTTTCGACAAGAAGAAGAGTTTTTACGATCATATTTTGCCCATGGCCAACCTCAAGGAGCTCTCGCCAGAATAGAAAATATTTTATTAATGAGGTTTTCTCTCAAAACAATTTGATAATTCGCACTTCATTTTGCTTTAAGAAATATAAATATGTTTTTATGCTTTGTTAATGAAAGTTACTTTCAACGTGATATTTTTCACAGGTTACCTGTAGTAATTTTTAACTATCATTCTTAGTGATTCTTTCAATAACTTATTAATCATTTTTTACTTACTCAGGAACGTTTGTAGCCATTGCAGATGTAGTATATGAAGTTCAGTCTTTGTCATTATACTTTTCGGTCTCTACAACTGATGAGCTAGGCGTATTAACCTTAAAAAATGAAAATAAAATATGAGAAAAACATGAAGATAAAGGATATATTAATAACTGCACCTTAAAAAATATTTTTTATTATTAAAATGCAAGAAACAAAGGAGGAGGGGGCGCTTTTTCGCCTATGAATTATCAGTAAAGCGGACCTCCACCAGAAAATAATAATAGCAACAACAACAACAACAACAACAACAATGTCAATAATAATAATAATAATAATAATAATAATAATAATAATAATAATAATAATAATAATAAAGACAGGCTAGAAAAATAGGCTGAAAATTGGTAGTATACGTGGGTTTTTCTAACGCGGCATCTGAAGGTAATAGCTCCAAGATGGAATATGGCGCGACTTTCTGCGTGTTCCACGGTCCTGCCGCAAGATGTCGCATGATCGTGACCGCATCAAGCAGTGCTGCAGATCAAGCGACTCTATTGGCACGACAGAGAAAGACGCGAATAGTCGTACAGTATTCTATCTTGGATTGATTGATTGATTTTTTCATGTTTCCGGGCGCGTCAACTGCTCTGGTCATTAGTCCCGTTAGTGTAGTGCATGCTTTTTCTCGGGAGATGACGGTGATCTTCCCCCACTTGATGGCGAGATCCGGCGCCGACCTACCGTCGGCTAGTGGGTTTCCCCCTAACCAGGACTCTCCCACCAGCGGGGCACCGCCCCAGCCGGGACAAGATCTAAGCTTCCGACCGGTCTCCCGGGATATGTGGTAGTGTAGTGCATGTTAGTGTAAGTGTATGTGTAAGGGGAGAGGATAGGACAAGGAAGAGGAAGGACAGATCGCGCGCGGTCCGTGGCCCGTTTGATAGGGTACTGCTCCGGCATTCGCCTGGTGTTGATCGGAGAAACCACGGAAAACTACCAATCAGAGCAGCCGGCCGCTAGAATTCTCCTCCAGACATCTATCTTGGAGATATTACCCTGAAATGCCTCGTTAGAAAAACCCAAGTATAGTAATAGCTTATTTTAAATACTAATTCACTCTCGGGATAAATTGGCTTCACCATAACAATTACATCATTCAGTATATCCACCACAATACAATAATACCACTCAACAAAATGCAATACAATAAATTAAAAATAGAGATGCTACAACAGTATGCACTATCTCGGCTCCGTAACGGTTTTAATACAATACCGCAATTTCTGCCCTTATTAAAAATCTCAATCATCACTAGTAAAACTCATTTCATCTCACAGAACATCAGGAGCGAAAACTAATTCTCCGAACTCGAATCCCATGCAGTCTTACTGCAAAAACTAATCCCTTTCACCTTCCTTAATTTCTCCATCCTCTATCTTCATTTCGATCCTCTTACCTCCGCCTCTAAACCTACTTCCAATTCATACCTACCTAGCAGGCGCGGCTCGTCATTAAAGGCTGTAAGGTGGAGCTTCTCCTGTAGAAATCGCCACCCGAAAGAAATTAAAAAAATTATTTATAAATGTATTTATTTATTAATAATGGCTTTCTGAGTTACAGTAATATCAAAACTTTTGTTTACGAGTTCGATAACGGTCATCTATAACGCATTTGAAGCTGTTGACAGGGAAAGCAAAAGCGTTAGGCTCCCACTTCATTTTGCCACAAGGCCTGTGTAAAACGACGAAACGTGACGTCATGCACAGGCTTACCGGCGGACGAAGGCTGCGACCAGGCAGCCTTCAAGGGTGGGGCGTAGGGTCTGAAGAAGGGCGTACTCACCTAATAGCATTACTATGCAGCTCAGCGAGTAGCATTGCACATCAACTAGTTTTCTCAATTTGCGATAGGAGTGCTACACCCTTATGCCTGTATCGGAAGAGATTATGTATATAATGCATGCATTCTAGAAATATAATGGATGCAATGCAATTCAATATAATGTAATGCATTTGCAGCCTTCCCTATTTAGAAAAGCACGAGCCGCGACTGCTACCTAGTATCCCAATGTCCTCCCAACCTGTCATTGCGGGCACACGGTACCACCTTCGGCCACACACCCGGGGTGAAAATGGAGTAAATATTATGTTGCAACTACTGTCGGGGGAGCCGGAAAACATCTGTGTAGGTACTTGTAAAATATTCACGTGATTAACCTCTTTCGAATAAAACAAAGTTGATCCAGTCTGCTTTGGAAGAGTTATTAAAATAAAATAGATGTTTTTGTTTTACAGAAATAATCGTAATGGACTTTGCATTTTCTAAATATGCAACTATTCCCTTGAAGGCTGTTATTGTAGAGCAAGAGAGTAAAATAAGGAGCATGGGGGTGATTTACTGTAGTAAAGATTTCGATTCTATCTCCTTGACGGAAGTAAATACGAGGTTCGCGGTTGCAAATGTTTATGAAATCCCTAACCTATATCTTCCGTACACTGTTCGTTTGTTAGAGCCGAAATAACCCTATGGACGGAATAGGTAAAATGTTAAATGCAAAATTTTAAGTTCACAAAATTTTAAAAGTACTTTTACGTAAAGAATCTCATTTAAATATAATTAAGTGTGATTCTAAGAAAAGAAAAGTTGTATAAGATTGTGATTATTAAAAAAAGCAACTAAAATTATGCATTGAAAACTGAAATGCCTCAGGTATGGCACCCTTGGGAGTTCTAGAGTTAATCTTTGTGTAGTTTTCTGTATGCAAAAAATTATTCTTCTGATAATGTGTTATTGACATTTTAATTACTTTTTCCATACGATTCCTGACGAAAACACTATCATATTCCTGTTTCACGTCAGATAAGTCTGTCAGGTTTTTGATTACCAATATATCATGCAAAGAACTGGTGTTTCTCAACAATCCGCAATGACCCTGTTAAGTGGAAGCGATCGCAATTATCGTATTGTAATCTAGAATTGTTCCAGTATTGTTTTGCTTCTGTAAAATTATCATTCAACTTTCAAACGCGGAAGCTTTTGTAACTTTTCTGAAAGGTCTTCACTAGAGAGTTATCGTGTATCGTGGAATTTCTTGTGGCCGATAGGTGTTGCTAATGAATAGAGACGGCATGCACTATAAAAAATAAAAAAATAAATAAGCGATGCAATATCAACATTGACAAGGTTTGCACAATCAAATTTTTGTTTAGTATATTTCTTATTTCCTTGCCTTCTATAACAGTGATCAAGTAACTTTTTCTATATTTTACTCTCTCAAATTCCTCCTTTTGTTTGAAACAAAGGTTTTTGATTGCGGAAAATGCATTCTACACCACAATAAGTAATTGGAGAGTAGTACTTGAAAAATGAAATCTGAGCGATATGAGCTGAAGTCCTGCATTTTTTTATCTTTCACCACAATCAATGTTGTTTTTTTTTACGTTTTGAAGAAATTTCAAATCAGGATTCGAATTTAACACTTTATATAATTTATATTAACAATTATATAATAAATATATTACAATTATATAATTTATAACAATTTAAAATTTTATATAATTAACAAATTATATGTCTTGGATATCATTTTAATTATATTAAATCAAGAGATATGGAAATAAAACTGAACAATTTCACATATTTCAGTGGATCGTTACAACGAACTCGAAAGCATAAGCTGGACATTATAAACTCTTCCTCCCTCGAACTCTGCCTCCATTCCTGTCTTCTATGCGAGAAACCCTTCATCCAAATTGCGTACGTAGTTTTATTGAATGACTTCCTTTTATTATGCACTATTGTAATATAAAGTTTCAAAGTGGCAGAAGAGTAGGCTAAATGGCCTGAGCCTCGCCACCAATAAAGACATTTATTTATCTCGGTCATGTTCCTTTACATTTGTGCCTGAAGCAGCCCGTTGGCCCATCTCGGTACTTGCACCATTCAGGTGGGTGAAAGGGGTCATTTCCTCTTTCACGCTCTCACAGCTATCGCACACAGATGACTCAGACATTTACTAGTTAGGGCAAAGTATTTGAATACAGGAGGTACAGGGAAATTTATTGCTTATTTATCCTTGAAAATAGATTTTATTACATGGGAGTTTTTTTTGTTTTTTTTCTCCCTTTCAAAATTCAAAATTTAAGTAGTATATGACTTAGTGTAGGGATCACAGAATTTTGAAAATGTGCACACAATTCACTTTTCCCCATAGCACGTCATACGCAGTTTTTAACTGTTTCTTTTACGTAAAATAAATAAATAAATAAATAAATAAGTACGACACGGTACAAACAACTGAAGGATCGGAGAGGGCGTCCGATCCTGACATGCGTCACACGCTAGCTTCTCCGCCACCTCCGCCGAGATCGCTAAGGCAGTAATGTCGTAGTGATCTCGAACCGAAGGGTCGCGAGTTCGAGTCCCGCCTCGGGCATGGTTGTATTTGTGTTCGTCCTTTCACCCCTTATCACCACATCGTTTCATCTTCATAGTTACCACGCCGTTAACAGCAATAGTGATCGCTAATGACCTAGATGTTGATGCGACCTTAAATACTCAATTAAAAAAAATACCCCAAAAAGAACATTATAAATACCCCAACACGCATAAAAAACCATTACCCTTTTAACGCCTTCCTAAACTTATTTTCCAACAATTGTGAACAGTAGGTGCAGAGTGTAGCTTCCTACCCCTTCCCGTAGTTAGATTTTAAGTTTAGGAAATAAGAGTAGCTGTAAGCCAGCAATACATATGAAAAAGTAAAATGTTACTGAACTATGTACATTCGAATGGAAAATAAATATTAAAAAAACCTGGGCCGACCAGGAGTGACTGGATATGATGAAAAAGATAATTTATGGAGGGTGAAAAGGCGAACATGCAAACACCATTCCTGAATTTGTTTATACTTCAAACATTAGTATCATAATGCCGGCAACACAAAACAATGAAGTTTTAATTGAAAATAAACGAGTTAGTTTTGCGCTGGTCTTACTGTTACAAAAACTATTTGAATAACTCGATAGATGGCGGTTGCAAAAAACTAGGTTTTTCTGCAAATATTTCTAATTATCTAAGACATAAAATTTTACCACTATAGTTTGGAGTTAATTAGATGAACAAATAATAATGTTTAAAAACATTTTTAACACAAAAATAGTTCGATAGTTGTATCTTAATTTATTTTTTTAAACTGAAGTTATAATCGAAAGCATGTAGCTATATTCAAATTTAAAATTTAAAACACTTATACCCCCATTCAATCTTTTGGCTTTATAACACCACTTAAGCTTTTCAACATGCTGGACATTCAGAATATTATTGTAAGTCATACTCAAACGTTTATATAATAGTATTATAAATGGGAAGCTGTAAAAATACGAGTACATTGTGTCTTAAATCTGTCGGGTGCAAATAACAACTACATTAAAATATGCGGATTGAGGGAGTCGATTCGAAATCGACAAGGGTTAGTTTTCTATGTAACTAAACGTTTCACGCATTTTCTAACCTTGTTAAATATATTTCTTCCACTTTTTTGCAATTTGAATGTGCTTTTAGCATTGTAGTGGTTTTTAAAGGAGCTTGAAGAAATTCTGAAAAAAATCGAAGCCATTAATAACATTAATCTGTTGAAAATTGATAAAGAGTAAAAAATACACGTTTTCATATTGCAGGTCGAAGGTAGTGATAAAGTGATGGTGAAAACCGTATAGTTTGGTTTGGTTTTTTCGTGTTTCCGGGCGCGTCAACTGCTTTGGTCATTAGTCCCGTTAGTGTATTGCATGTTTTTCTCGGGAGATGGCGGTGTGAAAACCGTATAAACTTAATTTTTGTTGCTTTAACCTTTCCAGAAAAACACATTACCTCCGAAGCCATTTTCACTTTCTCACCTCACTACCCCTTTATTTTGGATCAAAATCGTTATTAAAACTTTTTCATTATTTTGCTTTTTACTGTCGTACGCAAGAATGACCCTTTTCTTAGAGCAACTATTACGTTATTGTATTTATGATTTTTGTTTACACGTTACCGCGTTATGAACTATTTTATTCCTACTTGTATCACGTGCTCATTCTGAAGAATCAGATCACAGTGCTTTTAGCTCAAGCAGTACTTGCCATGTTTGTAGATGCCTAGGCTGAATTTGTGGTTAATTGCACGATACAGCTCATTGCTTGTTGGAACGATATCTTGTAGTGACGATATTAGTAAACAGATCGGTTGTTAGAATTTCTACTAGTATACGAGAAGCAGAAGTAATCCTTTGACACCTCTCAGGTCGTCCTGGACTCAGACTCTTAAAAGTCGACACAACTTCAATGGAACTTTCATTTACAAAAGCACAAGCCCAACTTGATTCTCAGATTCTAAGTTAAAACTCCGGTATGTGTAATGCATTGAAATTATTTAAACCAATACAATTAATTAAAGCTAATAAAATTAATGTTAACAAAAGCCCAACTTTAATCCCAGATTGTAAGTTTAGTCTCATGTATGTGTAGTATATTAAATATCTTTAAACCAATAAAATTAATGTAGCAAAATATGTCCTTTACAAGTGGATGCTTTCTTGAAACTCACCAGATGCATTGGACCTCCAATGCTAATAAATTCATGTTATTTGCTCCACTTCACTGAGCTACACATCACTGCGAGAAACATTGTTCCAGGAAGAAAATGCACTCTGTGAATGTAATCCTTTCATTCAGTAAGATGGGCACTGTACAGGCGTCCAAGAGACTTCCTTATCTTTCATTTAAGTTTGTTTGATAACTGTCAAAATACGTATAAAGCTTCAAAGAACTGATACTTCTTTGTATTAGGATTCTCTTTATCACTATCTCAATGATAAGAGTTCTCATAAACTTCTTCCTCGATTCAGTATCTCCGTTAACGAGACATTTTTGTATTGGATTGTCGATAGTTGTTTTTATGCAAGCTGAAATTGAAAATCCAATTTATCAGCCTATAGCCTTAGACGCTTGTCAGTCATATCACTGCATGATCATTTTTCTTATGTTTGACTTTATCAAGAGAATGGTCATTCTTTCTTACAATTTTGCGAATAGAAAACGCTAAAATACATGAGTATATATATATATATATATATATATATATATATATATATATATATATATATATATATATATATATATATATATAATCCATTCATTTGTTTCAGTAGATTCATAAATATTGCACATTAAATATTAGTAAATAAATACGTTGCATTCCATTTATTTATTTCATTTATTTACTTAATGTCAAAACAGTTTAAAAGTGAATACACAAAGTTTTTGGGATGTGTTACGGGGAGAAGTGTATTCTGTGCACGCTTTCTTAAATGTGACATCCCTACCCCATGACATATGCAATATACATGTTGAATTCTGAATACAGAAGGAAATGAGCATTTCTGGCTAGAATTGATAAGAAAATATTCACACCGGTAAAAAATCCTCCATAAAAACTATTTGCACGAGCAAATCAACTATAGATTTGGACTCTTAACCCTCATCGTTCCCTTTGAGAAGGAATCAATTCCTGTAGCGACGGCGACGTGGTGAACGATAATTTGAATAACTGTATTTCCCTGTGAACTCTAGAAGACGTGCACAGATAGCGAAGATAATGAAAAATCGGTTTCAAATTTAAGGGACCACGACATTAGCCAGGTAGTTTGGGGAATATCAATTTTGGAGAAAATCGGCTGAACGGTTTAGCTGCTAGCGTTGTTCACAGACGGACGGAAGGACAGACAGACGTTTTGCTTTTGTTCAATTTGTCGGCATCAAGAACCCATAAAACATGGATTCTGACTACAACACATGTTAGAGGATTTTTTTTTCTAAATTTATCAACTGAATGTATTCCACATTTTCGTTACCAGAGCCCTGTAATAAGTTTTTCAGACGAAAATTCGCCGTTTTTCCGCGCAGCATTACGTAACTTTCTCTCTACTCCGTAGCGAGAACGTAAAATGTTAAAAGTTTGTGACTTTCCTTGCGCTGGACACTGCAGTCTTGGACGACGAAAGTCCTCGTCCAATGATACCATTCACCCCCCATTCTCCAGCTGCTAGATATTTTCAGCGACGCTTGCTCGTTCCCATTAAATTTTTCCGAAAATTAATCGAATTTAAAAATGTAGAATAAACTTCCAAATACCTATCATACTTTTCGTTACTACGGCATTAAATGTTCAACATTCTAACCAACATATTGTAAACTAACGTTTTACATTCTTTAAAATAAAAAAGGACATCATCACGCATCCGCATTCCGTCTTGTCAAATCGTTGCTTCTGTTGTAAGACTTCTCAGTGTCTTTCTACCGTTTCCCGCGCAAGAATTCGTCTCATCTTCGTGATGTTTACGCTATTTATCATTTAAAATGTGATTTTAAAAGATAAATAACTTCACGTTTTTCGGAAAATCGTTGAGATACACATTTTCTTTGATATTCTTCAAGTTATAGAACAATGTAAAAATTAAACTTTTCCAGCTTAAACCATGTTATCTATTGCCAAAAATTCTAATAGCTAATGAGAAAGAAGTGCAGGATTTGTTTCTGATCCTCACACCGAACTAGTACTCTCAGATAGGAAACGTCGAAATGCTTTATGACAACAGTAATATACACTGAGGACATCATATACTTCAAAGCCTGGTTGTCGACCTATTTTTAAGAAGACAACCAAGTCTCTTGCTTGTCCTGACAGTCCTTATTGTGAGCCTGCTGTGACTCTTTTCAAGTAAAGCAGCTAAAGTACGATAGAAAATATTTTGGTTACCTCGTTGCCTATGAGTAAATATATTAATGGGCTTATGAAGTACTTATTCATGTTGGCAAAAGAGAAGGTTAGTCCATATTTGCCTTTCAAGAAAGTTTATATCTCAGCTATTCTTCCAATCAACGGAAAGAAAATAACCGATGTTCAAAAAATACTAAAATACATCTCACATTAATATCTCCATTTCTACCAAAACGTTTTGACGTAGCCACTGACTGGAAATCGATGCTGATATTATTAAGTTACTAAGAGTCCTTGTTATTTTTTGCCACTCGTGTTAAACGGATATTTTGAACGGAGACTGCCAAACCAGGTCACGCTGCGCTCTCCCTGCTAACGCGGGCTAGAGCATGGAAAGCCGAGCAAAAATAAATTATTCAAGAAGATGCTTATCTAACATATAATAATATGTATATCAATGAATTCTTACCGGTAGCGGTAGCTCAGTGCATCAACTGATGTTACTGCAACGCCTCTGACCGGAAGGTCCTAGGTTCGAGTCCTGACGGTGACAGGATTTTCGACCCTAGCTTTTCAGCTAGGTCGAATTCAGTCGCTGTCTGGAGGAGAATTCTATCGGCCGGCTGCTCTCATTGATAGTTTTCCGTGGTTTCTCCGATCAACACCAGGCGAATGCCGGAGCAGTACCCTACCAAACCGCCCACGGACCGCGCGCGATCTGTCCTTCCTCTTCCTTGTCCTATCCTCTCCTCTTACGCACACACTTGCACCAACATGCACCACACTACCACATATTCCGGGAGACCGGTCGGGAGCTTAGAGCTTGGGCGGTGCCCCGCTGGTGGGAGAGTCCTGGTTAAGGGGAAACCCCACTAGCCGACGGTAGGTCGGTGCCGGATCTCGCCATCCAGCGGGGGAAGATCACCGCCATCTCCCGAGAAAAAACATGCACTACACTAACGGGACTAATGACCGAAGCAGTTGACGCGCCCGGAAACATGAAAAAATCAATGAATACGTGTTTTTACGCTCGTCATGATAGACTAAAAATTTGTTATAGTTGCATTTGAAAAAACCTCAATACCTTGTAAAAACTGTAGGAGATGCTAAAGTTACGAGACTCACCTGTATATTTATTTCATGATTATATAGTTTATTAAACCAAAAATAAATATTTCTTTTAAAAATATTTCTTAGCCTCTGGCTAGGTTCAAGGGCAGCTTACTAGCTTCCCGTACTGTGGTTCCGGCTTGGATTCCCGGTCGAGGCAAAAATAGTTGTAGCTTTCCGTTAAAATTGTCCCAATTTCTGTAGCTGTGTGACGAAGAAAAGCTCAAGCAGGCGGATCTCGCTAGTTACAGTGAAGAGAATGTGTCATGTTCGCCTCATGTCGCTCTTACCACCAAGCATGGTAATATACCATGTTTTTTTAACTGTTTTTTGACGTAAAATAAATAAATAAATAAATAAATAAATAAATAAATAAATAAATAAATAAATAAATAAATAAATAAATAAATAAATAAATAAATAAATAAATAAATACCAGACCCAGGCATGAGGAACACCGCTAGCTGGCCGGTGAAGTCAGACTACCGACCCAATAACGGGAAAAAAATCATAACTATTTTATAAAGGAAATAAATCTAAGGTATAAAATGGCACATCACAGAAATGCAAATTTGAAGTTACAGAGTAGCCCAAGCAATCAATAACGTCTAGTTCTACAACTTTTGTGTAGAACTTTAGTGTCCCAGTTGCTGGATGATGTGTGGATGTTATTAAGTTTTTTGTGTTTTTCTCAGAACTATGGAACAGGGATTTATTTCCCTTTTCAAATCATTGTTAAATAATTCTTCACTATTCGTTATTAATTTTTCTAGATCGACTTTGAATTGGTACTCCATAAACAACTTAAATTATTACTTATCTTTTCCCGCACTGTCTAAATACCGTGGGAATGTAAATAAATGTTTTATTTGTTTATTATTTCCTGTGGCCCTCCCGCCTTGTTTCATATGTATATTTTCTATATATCCCTCTTTACACCAATGTTACTATGTATGTCATAACTGCATGGTTTTTGTTTGTTAAGCGATTTTTTAAATTTAATTACTTCCTGAATTCAAAGTGAAGATGAATACAGCTCATTACGATGTTTGAAGTCAAACATCAAAATTGTATATAAGACTTGTGTAAGAATCTCCTCAGCGTAGTAACAGACTGTCTGTTTTTTCTGGAATCTCTTGAATATCACCATATCTCGTTCAAATCCAGAAAGTCATAGCCATTAATTGACTTGAGAAATAACCTCAATCAATCATCAGTAATTCAAAAAGACATCTCTTAATTCAGGATAAAATTCTGTAGAAGAAAATCACCAACGTCATAAAGTTGAGATTAAAATCACATTACTTTTCACTTCTTCAGAAGAAACTCGGGAAACTTACCTCTACAGTCCCTTGTTCCAGTCAGATTTCTTCATTTTTTTCTTGCATATGATTTGCACATGCATGAAATCAATCAATTGATACTAGAGTTGTGGGGGATCATATTGGCTATCAAAACTCATTTCGCGAGTTTTAACCACCATATTTATGTGGAAAAACAGGCGTCTTCCCGCAAGTGTACCAACAAATTATTCTTTTATTAGAGTTTAGATTCCCCCAAATAAAATTTCATTTCATAGCCTTATTATATATAAGCTAATAATAGTTTGTGTAGACATTTTGGGAGAGCTTTTGAGGATCCTATAATGATGTTGTAAGGCGACACACGCGTAATACAACATGCGTATTCGCAGCAACTTTAACCTCTGATGTGGAATACGCAGCATTCTGTTCGTCACTACAGTGATAGTATTGTCAGCATATCAAAGCATTAAAATATTGACATAAGCACTAATGAGATTAAGGAAAAGCTTAGATATCACTTGTCTGTTGTTCATTTACTATTTGCGATTACAACTTCCGTGCAGGGAAGCGACATCGGTGTTCCGCTTTTCGCCAGTCCTACGCTGTTTCTGCGTGCAGAGAATATATCGACATATCGCTCGTACCTTTAATAACACACGAATTTTATAAGCGCTGGTGGGTAACCTACACTGTTTGCCGCAGAGATAAACATATCTTCTACAGAATCACACTTGTAAGTTCGCGTTGCACTTGCAACATGTCTTGAGCAAGCGAGACACTCGAATCTCAGGAATTCACGAGCGGCCTACGATGAGTTCATAGGAAATGTCCATAGACCGAGAAATAAACTAGTAATGCTACAGAATGGCACAGACTTTTTCGTAGTAATGTTTTCTAATTTCCTTCGTATGGATTGGCTTTACGGCCTTGCCCCATCCCTTTGCCAGCTGTCATCTATCGTCGCCCAAAGTACTTTTTTTTTTTACATTTTCTCTACTTTTCGGTTTCCTAATTGTAAAACCCAAAATATTACTTCAAGAATATTAAAGAAGAGTAAAATCTCGCCCTAAATAGAAATTTTCATTGAAAGAGTTCAAGCCTTTTTAATATATTGGCATTTAAGCGATACTGTAAATGCGAAATTTGAAGCTGTTTTTCACAGGAATCTATTGAGTTTTCGAAAAACTTCGTTTGAAGTCATTTGAAGTACTTCCACTAACAAGTTCAGTAATTTCAATCGATGGAAATAAAATGCATATTAATGGCATGAGAAATATTTTAAAAAAATACGTTTGTGTAATTTTTGAAGAAACAAAAGAATACAGGAAAATGAACTTTATGCCATACTAAACAGTGCAATTAACGCTATCCGTACGGGAAGTTTGAAGAAAACATTTGAAGCCATTTTTGAGAAAATGGGTTTGAGAGTTTCTGAAAATGCGGAATATTGAGTTCATTTTAACAGACATTTTAACAAACTTGAATTTTCGAGAAACTTTATAAGACTTTATTTAAAGCTCTTATACCCATAAATGTAACAATGTGAACAAATTGCCGCTAATGTAAATATTAACGACGCGAGCGACAAGTGTAAAAAAATTACATTTATGTCATCTTATAGAGTGCATTTAGCATTATCACTACCAAAAGTTTTAAAAAAACGACCCGTTTTTGAGAATTTTTTTTTAAAATTGCAAATATTGCGCGCACTATTGCAAGAAAACTACTAAAATTTTCAGAAAAATATACATGACCTTAATAAAAGAACTAATTATCTACCACAAATTTTCTTTGAAAGAAAAACCTCTATCTTCAATTTCATAGTTGTAAGAAGACGCCGAAAAAATCCAAACATTTGCAATTTTCGAAAATTCAGAGTTAACAGTGAAAATTGGACCTATGCCACCTTTACGTCTCTATTCTTAACAAATTTTTCAATTTACAAAATTGAGCCGTTTTGAAAATTTTGAAAATGTCTGAGTGGCTTTATGTAAAGTACCCACAAATGTTTAAGAATGTTTTTTTAAAATTTCAGTGCTTCAACTAGAACCAGATGGACAGGGGGGTCCTTCAATTTAGAAAAGATCGTAAGCATGGTTTAGGCACTAGAAGTGTTCACAGACGGACCGACTGACAGACGGACGTTTTGAAAGAAGAAAAAACAACACTTTTTCGGTATCAGAGGACCCCAAAACGTGTATTTCCGTTGAAATCTCGACATCGATTTTCCACAGCATTCCATAACTTTCTCTGTACTACTTATATTACTACGTATATACGTACTACATAAACGAGAAAGTAACTAGAGATACTACAGAATGGCTCACACTTCCTTGTAGTAAAATGTTCTTATTTCCATGGTGTGGACTGTATTTACGGTTTTGCCCCATCCTTTTGCCAGCTGTCATCTATCGCCCCCAAAATACATTTTTTGGCATTTTCTCATTTTTTTGGTTTCCTAATTGGAGAACCAAAAAATTACTTTAAAAGAATTAAAGAAGAGTAAAACCTCCTCGTCCTAAGTAGCAATTTTCATTGAAAAACTTAGAGACGTTTTAAAAAAAATGGCGTTTAAGCATTTCTGTAAATGCGAAATTTGTATCTCTTATTCACACGAATCTATTGAGTTTTCGAAAAACTTTATTTGAAGGTATTTAAAGCACATCCACTCACAAATGAAATAATGTATACAAATTGCTGGAAATGTGCATATTAACGGCGTGAGATATAGTTAAAAAATATTACATTTGTATATTTTTTGAAAAAAACAAACGAATACAGAAAATTGAACTTTATGCCATATTAAACAGTACAATTAGAACTTTCTGTACGAAAATTTTGAAGAAAAAATTTGGAGCCATTTTTGAGAAAATCTTATTTTTGTATTTTTAAAATTGCAAACACTGCACGCCATATTGCGAGAAAACTAATATAATTTTGAAAAAAATGTACATGACCTTGAAGAACCCCAAAGAAGTAATTATTGACAAACAAATTTCATTTGTAGGAAAAATATCTATCTTCAATTTTGTAGTTGTAGGAAGACGTCAGAAAAGATAAACTTTTGCAATTTTCGAAAATTCAGAGTTAACTGTGAAAATACGACCTATGCCACCTTTATAAGTGTATTTTACTCTATCCTACAATAAATTTAAAGAAAAAATTTGTATCTGTCTTTGAGAAAATTTTTAAAATGCCTGGGGGCTGATCTGAAGTTAAAAGATTGTTTTTCAAAATTTCAAAGCTTCAACTAGAGGCAGATGGACAGGGTTTTCGGACGGACGGACGTTTTGCTTTCAATTGTTTTTTCGGCATCAATGACCCACAAAACAGGGATTCTGGTTACACCACGTGTTAGAGGATTTTTTCTCTTAATTTAGCAACTGTATTTATTTACTTTTTCGTTATCAGGACCCGGCAATGAATTTTTTCGGCCGAAAATCCCCCGTTTTTTCGCGCAGCATTACAAAACTTTCTGTGCTACGTATATTACTCCGTATATACGTACGTATACGAGAAAGTAAAAAGTTCAATGAACTATAATTTTCATTTAAATTTCACTAATTTATCCTGCGAAGTTGTTGTTTTTGATATAATTATAATTTCTCTTGCACCTAATATTTATTCTAGTTTGCTTATGTTCTAGCTTAAAATATAGGGTACTCTAAAAGTAAGGTTCTTTATGTCTGTGCGTCGTATTGTCACACTTTTGCAATAAAGAAATAGCAGCTCCCCATGCTCGTTATGCCTTTTTTACAAGTATTATGCCAGTCATTAGCTGGACCTATTGCTTATTTTCTGAACTGCTAAGACTCAAACTTTTTAGCATGGAATACCTCTGCTCTGAGGTCTCATAGTCGAAGAGTTAGATGTTTATCTTTAGTTTGGCCCATTATAATTTATCAGCTATTAAACAAATTACAATTTAGCCTGAACTTATCTCGTGAATGTAAATATTAAGGCCAGTACATAGACGAAGAAGTTCATGATGGCATTGGTGACAAGCAGGCTCGTTACTGGAAACTGGTTACAGCCTGATTTGCAATCTTCATTGATACCAAGTAATGTAGATCTTAATTACTTCTAGTGGAGATGCAAGAGTTGTTACAATGGAGGGGTCGAGAGATGGTCACCCCAGCCTCACTTTCTGGAGGGGATCACCACTTACTATACTACAGTTTTACAGAGCTGCCTCTCAATTCCACTCAAGGCCCGACACCACGGTGGCGCGGTTTTTCGTTTTTTCGCGTCTTTCTCGGTCGTGTTGCCAGAGTCCCTTCATCTGCAACACTGCTTGATACAGTTGTGAGCATGACACCTAGCGGCACGACTGAGGAAAGACGCGAAAAAACGTGCCATAATGCCACCGTGGTGTCGCGCCTTGAGTGGAATTTAGAGGCATCTCTGTGAAAATCGCAGGATATAAACAAACCCAATTTGTTGAATGTGTCTCGTTATACTTGCGTAGAGAGCTACAATTACAGAAGAATTAATCTCGGTCATATTATCGACCCTAAGTGACCTCTTGCCGCCATTAATTATTTGGCTGTTTTTGACATGTGAAAAATCAACCTGTACTTTTATACCAGCTGTGGCAATATGCTCTGGAATAGTAGGAGTAGCTAGAGCATGCTTTATCTTCTAAACTCGGATTTTTGTTGCGCAAATCTATCATCGATGTAGAAGGTAGTTATTGAGAAATATAAGACAGGATTTTATCTTTACCAGTAAATTTGTATCTCACAATTTATCAGCTGCATGACGCATGGCGTGGAAGATTACTGTTGTTCGTTACAGGATGTAGTCTTTATAGACAAAGTGTATTAATTAATTTTCGGACTGTTGTAAAGCAAAGATTAAAGTTGACAACTTACAACTCAGCCTCCAATGTTCAAACTAGTGATGCTACAATAGCATATGCCTTCTCTTATTATTGGTATTGGATTCGTAATATATTGCGATTTCACACATGATTAAATCGCAACTGTGACAGTGTTCTCAGTACATTAAACAAATATAAGGATAACTTCATACACGCTTTCTTATTTCGCGAAGAGCTCTCAATTTTTGAATAAACGTACAATAAACGATCGAAACTTTTTAAAACAAAAATACATTTAGTAAATTAAATCCCACAACTGAAATGCCGTTCAATGTTCCGCCTTATAAACGCATAAATTTAGATTACAAATAAGCGTATTTTATCTTTTAAATATTAAATTGGAACACTATATTAATTTTGTTTCTACGCTAATACTTTCAAAGCGAATTATAATAGTAATAATATAATAATAATAATTATTATTATAGTAATAATATAATAATAATAATAATAATAATTATTATTATTATTATTATTATTATTATTATTATTATTATTATTATCGGAATTTAACAATAAAAACATGCATTCAATATAAATCTAGTTCTACTACAGAATGATTCCGACTTTCTTGTATTAGTTTCCTGTCCTCTGTCTAGGCTACCTTTTCTGTTTTGCCCCATCCTCTTACTAGCTCCTATGTATCGGCCCCTGCAGGCGCGAAGGGCAACGTTTGGTCAGCGGCATGGTGGAAATACATGAGTGGGTTCTTCCGGCGCACCTATTTTAGCTGGTTCCACGCATCACCAGTTTGCGTCACGAACCACGTGACTACAGCATGGGCACTTCGTTTCAAATACCAGACCAGATGCTGGCCGCCATGTTGCATTGAGAGCGAAAAGTGTTGAGAAACACTTTGAAAGTGATACAAAGTTTTCAACAGTAACCAACCAAAAATAACACGATGAAAATGTACAAGTTACAATATTTAAAAGAAATGATTGATTCATAAATGTGATTCAATGTCTTGTAACGAGGTGATAATTTTGGTATCTGACTGCATTTAAAATTCTCGCTAGTATTATGACGCAAAGTGGTGTCTGAAGCTCATTGGTTGATGTCGGATACAATGCGCAAGAGACCCTACCCCTGGTCGGCGGCGAGAATTGGGTGAAGTTGGGTATGGTTTATACCACGGTTGTCCAACTGGCGGGCCGCTCTGCCATTTATTGTGGCCCGCGAAAAGGGGTTTAATCGATAGTGAACGTCCGTTTCATCCATGTCGGGCGAGAACATAGTGAGCTTAGCGCATGCACTCTGCCCGGGTCCCTTTAATGTGTAAATAGGTCAAGTTTCGATTTAAGAATTTTTTTTAGTAAATTCATAAATTCATTATCATCGCAATGTTTGATTGATTGATTTTTTCCTGTTTCCGGGCGCGTCAACTACGTTGGTCATTAGTCCCGTTAGTGTAGTGCATGTTTTTTTGGGGGAGGCGGTGATCTTTCCCGCTGGATGGCGAGATCCGGCGCCGACCTACCGTCGACTAGTGGGGTTTCCCCCTAACCAGAACTCTCCCTCCACCGCCGGGACAAGCTCTAACCTCCCAACCGGTCTCCTGGAATACGTGGTAGTGTAGTGCATGTTAGTGTAAGTGTGTGTGAAAGGGGAGAGGATAGGACAAGAAAGAGGAAGGAGAGATCGCGCGCAGTCCGTGGCCCCTTTGGTAGGGTACTGCTCCGGCATTCGCCTGGTGTTGATCGGAGAAACCACGGAAAACTACCGATCAGAGCAGCCGGCCGCTAGAATTCTCCTCCAGACAGCGACTGAATTCAACCTAGCTGAAAAGCTAGTGTCGAAAACCCTGCCGCCGTCAGGACTCGAACCTAAAACCTCCCGGTCAGAGGCGCTGTAGTGGCATCAGTTAGCTACCGCTTCCGGTATCCCAAAGTGTTTCACTGCACTATGCATTGGACAGTCTGATATCACGCATGACCCCCTTCCTTTCAGAGCAGTCGGGTACAGTGCCATGATCAACAATGCGGGAAAGTCAGATATGGATCGTCCGAGTAATGAAAATATGGCCCGCAACGATATTAAAGGTTTAGTTGTGGCCTTTGAGGCCTCATTAGTTGAACACCAATGGGTTATACGATTCTGTGAACAGTGGAGTGGGGGCGGTAAATCGTATTCCACAAGCAATTTCTCTTAATTCCAGCACAATACGTGAAACAATCCCCTCCGGGAACATTTCAGGCCATCAAAATGCCAAAAAACTATCACTTTGATCGTAGTCAAGAGGCCGAGAAGATACGAGAGTATCTGGTCATGCTTTAAACATCAAAACATGAATATAAGATATTCTCTGTACTAGTTATAAGGGAAAGTAAAACTTATCAATTGTTCACTTTTTCAAAAATTACATCCAATATGCAGATTAATGCAAAACCTTTTGAATACATAAATACATGCAGGTATTTTTAAACAAAGCACCAAATTCGCTTATTGGTTAAGAAATTTTATAACATTCCAAGTAAGAATAGCGCTACAAATATGGTATTTCCGCACAAATGCAAGCTCTAATTTGTATAATATTGATTAATTCACGGATGTAGAAGCAATATAGTTTAGTAAGCAATACTGTGTAGGGATTATAACAGGCTATTACGATTTATTGGTAAATCCAATGCAAATCGACTTACAATTGCGTATCATTTGAGATTGAAGCGCAGCGCAGAGTAGCGTAGGGACCAAATGGATGATTCAAAAATTGGCCTATTGTATGCGCGCCTGGGCGTATGCATGGCGCCCAACTGAATGACCGCCGTCCTTCGTTGCACATTGATTCAGGAACACGTTTGTGAACATCCTTATCATCCGCGATTGTATGTTCAAATGAATCAATTTTGTGTAGGCGTTATTAGCAATATGTTGTAAACAGAAGCTGTGAAGCATGCTGTCCTCCTGTGAAAAGTATCTGACGAACCTCGAAGCTGCACATGTTCTTCACGCGTTAGACTTCGCACGAGGTATCTGTGCACAAAGCATTTAACAGTGAACGCTACACTGAATGCCGTGTCAAAAACATCGACTTCCTAGCTTCTCAACAGGCAGTCTCCGCGCCCAAAACGTTACGCTGATATTGCGAGTTAAGAAAGCACACAGGAAATCCAGTGTAACAAACAACTAGCTCAGACAAGCCAAATTTCTGGGCGATTACAATCCATATCTCGCTTTAGGCTACCCGATGTTTTCTGAACAGTGATAGTATGCGTTGATGGCCATATTGCGCATGCGCGGGGTCTTCCTTCTCGTGGATCTCGCTCGATTTTAGCGGTCGTCGAGAGCTTAAGATTGATTGATTGATTTTTTCGTGTTTCCGAACACGTCAACTGCTTCGGTCATTAGTCCCGTTAGTGTAGTGCATGTTTTTTCTCGGGAGATGGCGGTGATTTTCCCCCGCTGGATGGCGAGATCCGGCGCCAACCTACCGTCGGCTAGTGAGGTTTCCCCCTAACCAGGACTCTCCCACCAACGGGGCACCGCCCCAGCCGGGACAAGCTCTAAGCTCCCGACCGGTCTCCCGAAATATGTGGTAGTGTAGCGCATGTTAGTGTAAGTGTGGGTGTAAGGGGAGAGGATAGGACAAGGAAGAGAAAGGACAGATCGCGCGCGGTCCGTGGCCCGTTTGGTAGGGTACTGCTCCGGCATTCGCCAGGTGTTGATCGGAGAAACCACGCAAAACTACCGATCAGAGCAGCCGGCCGCTAGAATTCTCCTCCAGACAGCGGCTGAATTCGACCTCGCTGGAAAGCTAGGCGCTGCAGTGAGATCAGTTGATGCACTGAGCTACCGCTCCCGGTGAGAGCTTAAGGATGCCACGGGCGAACTCCACATGAAATACTATTTTCGAAAAACTTGTCGGAACCAATGAAATGGATAGATGAAAACTAGGATGTCTCTTGAATTTACGTTGGAGGACAGTCGTACACGCGAGAGTTACGTGAATTGGCGTATTGTGCTTCAAGTTAGATGACAAACACAATTCTTTTTTACATAACAGGATGAATCACGAAGCTTGTACACCAGTGCTAAACGGTATGTTGTCACTGATGTTAAGTTCGTGTCGTCTCAGGCCTTCATGAAAAAGATGTTAGTTATGCAAGATGTACATTCCAGCAAGAAAATACATTTCAGAACGAACCAAGAGGAACCATTTCAATTTTCATTCTCACGAGTCAATTTTCCTTGCAAATTTTTATTATGACACGGGAGGTAACCTGCCAAAAATGACAGGAAGAAATAGGTCTCCCATATTCATATTTTTTATAAAGAATAGTAGAACAGAATTTAATTTCTAAACACTCAATTTAAGGTTTTTCCTTTTCCATTTTTTTTTACTTCCTCGCCACCGCTTATATAGTAGAGAGAAAGATATGTAGGGCCGAATTCATAGTCGACACTTATTCTGAGTGTTCCCTTAAGTGGACGAAGTATATTCATAAACAGCCCTTGAGTGAAGTCTTAAGTGTGCACTCATTCGTATAAGCGAGGCAGCTTGCTCCCTTAAGTGGCCCTTATGGTTGTCTCGTCTTGTCAGTCGTTACCAGTTTAGGTTATATTTTTACGTAGCGTTCACCTGCTGTTGAATTCGTTTTGTTGGTGGTTAGTTAAAAGTAGTCTATTAAACCGATCCATGTGTGATATGGATAACGACTTCGCAGAATATTTTGAGTTTTATACTCAACACATTCTGCGAAATTCAAAAAGGTATATTCGAGATGTGAGCAATCCATTGGAAATGTACAATGATGAACAGTTCCGAAAGCGGTTTCGTTTTCATAAAACCACAGTAGTGGATTTACTAGTGCCGATGATCGAGAGAGTCCCAACGACGCAAAGAGGACTGCCGATTTCACCGTTATTAAAAGTTCTCGTTGCATTAAGATTTTATGCTACTTCATCATTTCAGGTATGTTTCCATAATTTTTAACTTTTATTCATTACATTTATAAGAACTATTATGAGTAATTATAAATATAAAATATGAAGTAAGTAGAGTACAAGATACAAGTAAGTTAAGAAGTTAAATAAGTAATTTAAATTGTTGTAAAATGGAATTTATTATATGGGGGTTGACATTTCAATTACATGAAATTTTGTTAATAATCCACAACCAATATCGGCAGACCTATGTTATTTTAGCTCGTTTACATTAGAGCATAAGTTAACGTTGTGGAATCAATGGTAATTGATGTTAATATTACAATCAAATAATACACATTAATAATACTTAAAAATGCACAAGACAATGCAGAGATTAATTAAAATTTTTATTTGACAATCATGGATTATATTGTTACCAAACATTTATCAGGAGTTGGTAGTAAATAAATTAGTAATATATGATACTGATATCAAAACATCTCCTCTTGTCTGTATGACATAATAGATGTAGCAGAAACATGAATGAAATTTTAAATATTTGGTCAACCAACACAGGAACATTACATTAACACACTGTTTAATACATTATGGAAACTTGTTGAACTGGTCAGTTTTGACCCTACTTTAGGTCATTGGCAAGTAGAGAAATCAATTCTTTCAACAAATCAATGTTTCAATTTGTTATTTCACAATGCAAAATAGTATTATCTACAGCATAATAATAGGAACATGCCTGCCAGTATTGGTTGTTTATTAATATAATGAAATTAAGCTGTAATAATAATTGAATGTCAACTATGTAATTATTAATTTCAGATGGTTTGTGCTGATTTATACAACATTAGCCAGTCATCTGTGTGCCGGATAATTGGTGAAGTGTCAGAGACATTCGCACGCCACATCAGCAAGTACGTTAAGTTTCCTGCTGAACCTCTAATCCTAAACAAGCTGAAATTGGAATTTTATAGGAAAGCTGGTTTTCCAGGAGTTGTGGGAGTAATTGATGGAACCCATGTTCCAATAAAAAGTCCTGGAGGGACCAACGCAGAGGTTTTCCGCAACAGAAAAGCATTTTTTTCTATTAACGTACAAATTGTTGGCGGACCTCATGAAGAAATATTAGACATCGTGGTAAGCTGGCCAGGTTCTGCCCATGACAGCAGAATCTTTGAAAATAGTGCTGTGCGTGTGCGGTTGAGCGAACGACAAATACCGGGACACCTGCTTGGAGACAGTGGCTATGCCACTAGAAAATATATATACACACCGGTCCAAAATCCACAAAATCGCCCTGAGCAAAATTATAATAGGGCTCTGAAAACTACAAGAAGTAGTGTCGAAAGACTAATTGGTAGATGGAAAAGAAGGTTTCCTTGTTTATATTTTGAATTACAAAACAAGGTAAAGAATATAACAAGAATCATAACTGCTTGTGCAGTTCTGCACAATATTGGAATTGAAAATGGTGATTTATGGAATTTAGATGAAGGCGAAGATGAAAGAAACATTATTGAAGTAGGAACACTTGCTGTACCTGAAAATGCAAATTCAAATGTGATAAAGCAAGCTTTTATACAACGTTATTTTAATAATTAATGTATTTGTACTATTTTTTTACATAATATACTTTCTTTTACATAAATATTTTTTACTCTAGGTTTTTTTAAATTTTGCTAGCTCCAGCATCCTTGCTTCCTTCCTAAACCTTTCTTCACATTTTGCTGTCTCTATTTGTTGCTGTAGCAGCTCTAATTTTAGGGTTTGTATTTTGTCCTTGTTTTTCTGGCACTTCAGTTGCCACTCAACAATTTCACAGCGACCTCTCGCCTCAGTCTTCCTTAGGTCGCCGATCTCCTTCTCCAACTGACAGAGATAAGAGGCTTTGTCAATTCGAAGGTTTGCTTCAGTATAATATGACTGGGTTTTTGGGTGTCTGGGGGTGGTAGACTGTTCGATATTTTTACTTTGAGACTGGGAAGTGCTTGGGAGAGACTGTGTTCCTTTCAAGACTGAGCTGCTTTGTCCTGCGGAACTGCGGTCCTCCGAGGGGGAATTTGCATACACACTCTCAACCTGCGGGGAATGTGCACTTTCATTTATATTGAAAGCTCCTTCGTTCTCTTGGAGAACCTCTTCAACAATCGCATAACTGGAGGCTGCCCCACTTCTAATCATTTCCACATAATCACTATCAAGTGAATTCTGCAGACGGATGTCCACTCCGCAGGAATCAAGTTCAGGGTCCTCTTCAAGAGTTCCTCCGAGCATTGGGCCACCCCCAGTTCCCATAAGCCGGCGAGTTTCAGCTGCCAACTCACTCTTCCTGCGGAACTTTATATTTTCCCACAGCCTGCGCAGTTGGTCAACAGTTCTCTGTAAATAAAGTATTCCATATTAGACCTTTTTAATTTCAAGCTCTAACATGAAATATTTCATGGTAGGTACTTACAGGGCCATTTTCAGATCTCGCATTAAACTCTTGGGTTATTTTCTCCCAAGCAGCTTTTTTTCTGTTGTTCGAAATAGCATCAGATGCTTTATTCTCCACCACATTCTTATGAAATAGGACAAGTTCTCGAAGAATCTTCTTCTCCTCAATACAATAATTTTTCCCTTTAGGCATGATTGTACAACTTGAAAAAGAAATATCACACCAATTTACAAATCACTGTTATAAATCAATAAGAGGGGAAAAATGCATTGAACATAACAAAAATACATTCAAGAATGACTTGTGTAACAAACTTACTTCAAACAATAGGGCAAAGATGAAGAAAAATTTAATTTTCCAGGAATAAAAAAACAAATACCTGCAAAAATTAGAGAAAGCATTAGATCTATGTGGTAGCACTCACACAAATAATAATCATCATAAATAGCTTGAGTAACAAAATTACTTCAAACAATAGGTCAAAGATAAGGAAAAATTTAATTTTCCAGGAATAAAAAAATAAATACCTGCAAAAATTAGAGAAAACATTAGACCTATGTGGTAGCACTCACACAAATAATAATAATAATAATAATCATAAATAGCTTGAGTAACAAACTTACTTCAAACAATAGGACAAAGATAAGGAAAAATTTAATTTTCCAGGAATAAAAAAACAAATACCTGCAAAAATTAGAGAAAGCATTAGATCTATGTGGTAGCACTCACACAAATAATAATAATAATCATAAATAGCTTGAGTAACAAACTTACTTCAAACAATAGGACAAAGATAAGGAAAAATTTAATTTTCCAGGAATAAAAAAATACCAGCAAAAATTAGAGAAAGCATTAGATCTATGTGGTAGCACTCACACAAATAATAATAATAATAATAATAATAATAATCATAAATAGCTTGAGTAACAAACTTACTTCAAACAATAGGACAAAGATAAGGAAAAATTTAATTTTCCAGGAATAAAAAAACAAATACCTGCAAAAATTAGAGAAAGCATTAGACCTATGTGGTAGCACTCACACAAATAATAATAATAATCATAAATAGCTTGAGTAACAAACTTACTTCAAACAATAGGACAAAGATAAGGAAAAATTTAATTTTCCAGGAATTAAAAAACAAATACCTGCAAAAGTTAGAGAAAGCATTAGGCCTATGTGGAAGCGCACTCACAAATAATAATCATCATAAATGGCTTGAGTAACAAACTTACTTGAAACAATAAGGCAAAGCGAGGAAAGAAAAAATTTACTCGAATAAGCACACAAGAAAATACCTGCAAAAAAAGAGGGTTTTTCTCATGAATAACATTATACACCGCAAGAAAGTACTGTAAAATAGTATTAGTGGCGACACTTAACAGCATTGTGGATCATACAATTTACTTACCTCGAAGAAAGTAAACTACTTTGAAGAAGCACCACACACTAAATATTTCGCTGCGGACACAACCTGACTCGTACGCGTACACACAACAAATGGGAAGACACACGTGGTCGAAGCGCGCGTCGTAAACTCAAACGTTGGTGTCCGCAGCGTTGGTGTCGTATCCATTCACCCTGGCTATATGTTTTATGCTGTAATATCATTGACAAATTAATAATCAAAAAAACGAACACACTCAACATCCGCAAACACACCACTCTCACACCTATCAACAAAAACACTACAGCCACGTACATCACCATCCCTTATGTAGGACCCCTTTCTCTAAAAATAGCAACCACACTCAATAAATTCGGACTCAAAGCTACTTTCCACAACACTCACACATTACAAAAAACTCTATCCAACACTAAAGATCCAATTCCTCCTACCTCTTTATGCGGAGTCTATGCCCTCACTTGCAACAACTGCAATGCCGTATACGTAGGACAAACCGGGCGTAAATTCACACAAAGGATCAAAGAACACGAACAAGCATGGAAAAACAATACCACCACAGTTTCACACTTCGCTGATCACCTAAATCAAAACAATCACACATTTGACAAACTCATTAATTTCCATATCCTAGAAATTGAAAATAGGTACTGGCACAGATTAAAATTAGAATCACTTCACATTCACAACAACCTAAAAAACCAGAATAATACCAGTCTTAACCAGCAAATCCCTGAACTTTCGTCACCTCTGCTAAAATTAGCACAATGTGTACACCCCTAACTCCACCCACCTCCGACCGCCCGCGCCCTCCTCACACCAGGCCCAACGGCCGCGCCTCTCGACCCTTCGGCCGCGCCCTCCCCTGCCCCGCCCCCACACTTGCCCGACCGCCGCCCTGCCTACTTAAGCGAGCCGCTATTTCAAAAATCCGCAGAACTTCGTTTTCCGCCCAGCAGCTACAAGGTACGACCGATCCAGTTTGCTTACGCAACTGCACACTTCTTTTATATATTAATCTGTAGAATGTATAATTATACTCGTATCTATTAATGTATTTCCAGCTCTGACGATGATCGCTACGCGATCGAAAATATCTTAAGCGAAATAGAAACTTGATACCAGACAACCTCTGTTTATTTAATTTGAATTAATAAGGTATCTACATTACCAAACCGTCTAATTAATGGTACAGGTTTCATATTCATTTAAAACCCTGATTTTTCGAAAATTGAAAAACATTCAAACTTTTTAGGCGTCTTCCTACAGCTACAATTATGAAGATAAACCTTTTTTTCGTAATGAAATGTGTTCATGAAAAACAAATTTAAAAATGATGTCAAGTCTAATTTTTGGAAAGCAGTATTTTATGCGAAATTTTGTAGTTTAAACAACATTCATTTTCTTTAAACCATTTTTTTTAAAGGGTATAAAAGTTTTTGATTAAATTGGGACCTTAGATAGTGTAAGAGAATGTACAGGTCTCATGTTGGTTGAAATGCTTGATTTTTCGAAAATAAAAATAAAAAATGTACGGCCCCCCTTCTTACAACCACAATTGTGAAGTTATACTTTCTTTTGTAATGAAATGTGTTCATCAAAACCAGATCATCAAATAAGGTCATGTTGAATTTTTTATAATAGTATTTTTTCTTTTTTGTAATTTCGCGACAAAGTCTTCCGCTCCGAATATACTGCGCTTCGTGTACGTAACTCCAAACCTGTTTCTCCCTGAACAGTAATTAATATAATAACACATTAATGTATCTAAAATCTCCCGAAAAAATCCGTAATCCTACGAAACGACTTATCATTAAATCTTGTAAACTTCGAACAACAGCTTCAATAGAAACGTAGTGGGCTATTGTCCTGTTTTGCCTTATAATGAAAATATATTTTCGATACTTCGGTTTTTCTAACATGGTGCATCAAGGCCGGTCTTCACAATGGAATATTCGCGTCTTTGTCGGCCGTGCCGCTAGATGTCGCCTGATCTACAGAACGCCTAGATAGGTCACGATTATTCGACATCTAGCGGCACGACTGAGAAAGACGAGAAAAACCATGCCATATTCCATCGTGAAGACAGGCCTTGACGCGCCTCGTTATAAAAATGGAAGAGTAGCTATTGGTACTTTTAACATTGCGAGCGCGGTTTTACCACTTATGAATAGAGAGAGACGTAAGTCCCTTTACTCGCACAACAATCACGTCCTGGAAGTTAGCAGGACCATTTCACCCAATCACAAAACTATATAGCTCATAATTTGCCGCTTTTTTGCCGTTCTTAAGATGTGAAAACAAAAAATTTGCCGCGGGTCATTTTCTCAAAAGAATCCATGGTCCTGCTAACTCGCATTGGAAGTTAACAGGACCACACATCTAAATCCGCTAATAATGTAAGCATACACACCAAACAGTACTCCAAATTTGCCGCTTTTTATTTATAAACGATTAGTGAAGAAATCATACTGATATCCCCATTTTTTCAAAAGATATTTACAAAAAACCAAAAATAACACCTACGTTCCTATCGCGAGCGCCCTCAAGAAGGACAAGACACGTTTCGTCCAAGACCAATAGCCTTAACGATTCATACTCTACGCCAAAATTTGCCTATAACCGTTGCAAACTGTAATCTGTAATAAAAAAAATTGCCGCTGACCGGTTAGTTTACAATACCCAGGTTCGAACCCAAGAATTTAAACTCTTGGAAGCTCCCTCCGCGAAGAAAAGGCACGATACCTCCCAAACTAATAGCCGTAATAATTCATACTCTATGCCAAAATTTGCTCCTAAACGTTGCAAATTGTAATCTGCAATAAGAAATTTGCCGCGGACCGGTTAGATTAAAATACCCAGTTTGGAACCCCAGAATTTAAACACTTGGAAGCCTTCTCCGCGAGGAAAATGCACGGTACCTCCCAAACTAATAGCCATAACAATTCATTCTGTGTGCCAAACTTTGCCCCTAAATGTTGCTAATTGTAATCTGCAATAAACAAATTTGCCGGGGACCGGTTAGTTTAAAATACCCAGGTTCGAACACCAGAATTTAAACACTTGGAAGCCCCCTCCGCGGGGAAAAGGCACGATACCTCCTGAACTATTAGCCTTAACAAATCATGCTTTATGTCAAAACTTGCTCCTAAACGTTGCTAAGTGTAATCTGCAATAAAAAAAATTTGCCGCGGACCGGTTAGTTTACAATACCAAGATTTCAACCCCAGAATTTAAACTCTTGGAAGCCCCCTACGCGAGGAAAAAGCACGATACCTCCTGAACTGTTAGCCTTAACAATTCATACTCTATGCGAAAATTTGCCCCTAAACGTTGCTAAGTGTAATCTGCAATAAAAAATTTTCCCGCGGACCGGTTAGATCAAAATACTCAGGTTCGAACCCCAGCATTTAAACACTTGGAAGACCCCTCCGCGAGGAAAAGGAACGATACCTCCCAAAAATTGGCCGTAACAATTCATACTTTATGCCAAAACTTGATCCTAAATGTTACTAAGTGTAATCTGCATTAAAAAAATTTGCCGCGGACCGGTTAGTTTACAATACTAGGGGTCCAACCCCAGAATTTACACTCTTGGGAGCCCCCTCCGCAAGGAAAAGGATCGATAGCTCCTGAACTGTTAGCCTTAACAATTCATACTCTATGCCAATATTTGCTCCTAAACGTTGCTAAGTGTAATCTGCAATAAAAAATTTGCCGCGGACCGGTTAGTTTACAAAACCAGGGTTCCATCCCCAGAATTTAAACTCTTGGAAGACCTATCCGCGAGGAAACGGTACGGTACCTCCTGAACTGTTAGCCTTAACAATTCATACTCTACGCCAAAATTTGTTCTTACACGTTGCTAATTGTATTCTGCAATAAAACAATTTGCCGGGGACCGGTTAGTTTAAAATACCCAGGTTCGAACCCCAGAAATTAAACTATTGGAAACTCCCTTCCAAGACAAAAACACGATACCTCCTGAACCAATAACCGTAACAATACATACTCTCTTCTTAAACCTGTCCATAATCATTGCAAAAAGTAATCTGTAATAAGAAAATTTGCCGCGAACCGGTTAGTTTACAATACCAGGGTTCCAACCCCAGAATTTAAACTCTTGGAAGCTCCCTCCGCGAGGAAAAGGCACGATACCTCCTGAACTGCTAGCCTTAACAATTCATACTCTATGCCAATATTTGCTCCTAAACGTTGCTAAGTGTAATCTGCAATAAAAGAATTTGCCGCGGACCGGTTAGTTTACAATACCAGGGGTCCAACCCGAGAATTTACACTCTTAGAAGCCCCCTCAGCGAGGAAAAGACACGATACCTCCCGAACTGTTAGCCTTAACAATTCATACTCTATGTCACAATTTGATCCTAAACGTTGCTAAGTGTGATATGCAATAAAAAAATTTCCGCGAACCGGTTAGATCAAAATACTCGGGTTCAAACCCCCGCATTTAAACTCTTGGAAGCCCCCTCCGCGGGGAAAAGGCACGATACCTCCCAAAACATTGGCCGTAACAATTCATACTCTATGCCAAAACTTGATCCTTAATGTTGCTAGGAGTAATCTGCAATCAAAAAAATTTGCCGCGGACCGGTTAGTTTACAATACCAGGGTTTCAACCCCAGAATTTACACTCTTGGAAGCCCCCACCGCGAGGAAAAGGCACGATAGCTCCTGAACTGTTGGCCTTAACTATTCATACTCTATGCCTATATTTGCTCCTAAACGTTGCTAAGTGTAATGTGCAATAAACAAATTTGCCGCGGACCGGTTAGTTTAAAATACCCAGGTTTGAACCCCAGAATTTAAACTCTTGGAAGCTCCCTCCGCGAGGAAAAGGATCGATACCTCCCAAACTTAGAGCCGTAACAATTCTTACTCCATGCGAAAATTTGCTCCTAAAAGTTGCTAATTGTAATCAGCAATAAACAAATTTGCCGCGGGCCGGTTAGTTTAAAATGCCCAGGTTCGAACCCAAGAATTTAAACACTTGGAAGCCCCCTCCGCGAGGAAAAGGCACGATACCTCCCAAAAAATTGGCCGTAACAAATCATACTATATGCCAAAACTTGATCCTAAATGTTGCTAAGTGTAATCTGCAATAAAAAAATTTGCCGCGGACCGGTTAGTTTACAATACCAGGGTTTCAACCCCAGAATTTACACTCTTGGAAACTTCCTCCGCGAGGAAAAGGCACGATACCTTCTGAACTGTTAGCCTTAACAATTCATACTCTATGCCAATATTTGCTCCTAAACGTTGCTAACTGAAATCTGCAATAAAAATATTTGCCGCGGACTGGTTAGTTTACAATACCAGGGTTCCATCCCCAGAATTTAAACTCTTGGAAGACCTATCCGCGAGGAAACGGTACGATACCTCCTGAACTGTTAGCCTTAACAATTCATACTCTACGCCAAAATTTGTTCTTACACGTAGCTAATTGTATTCTGCAATAAAACAATTTGCCGCGGACCGGTTAGTTTAAAATACCCAGGTTCGAACCCCAGAAATTAAACTATTGGAAACTCCCTTCCAAGACAAAAACACGATACCTCCTGAACCAATAACCGTAACAATACATACTCTCTGCTTAAACCTGTCCATAATCGTTGCAAAAAGTAATCTGTGATAAGAAAATTTGCCGCGAACCGGTTAGTTTACAATACCAGGGTTCCAACCACAGAATTTAAACTCTTGGAAGCTCCCTCCGCGAGGAAAAGGCACGATACCTCCTGAACTGCTAGCCTTAACAATTCATACTCTATGCCAATATTTGCTCCTAAACGTTGCTAAGTGTAATCTGCAATAAAAGAATGTGCCGCGGACCGGTTAGTTTACAATACCAGGGGTCCAACCCGAGAATTTACACTCTTGGAAGCCCCCTCCGCGAGGAAAAGACACGATACCTCCTGAACTGTTAGCCTTAACAATTCATACTCTATGTCACAATTTGATCCTAAACGTTGCTAAGTGTGATATGAAATAAAAAAATTTCCGCGGACCGGTTAGATCAAAATACTCAGGTTCAAACCCCCCGCATTTAAACTCTTGGAAGCCCCCTCCGCGGGGAAAAGGCACGATACCTCCCAAAACATTGGCCGTGACAATTCATACTCTATGCCAAAACTTGATCCTTAATGTTGCTAAGAGTAATCTGCAATAAAAAAAGTTGCCGCGGACCGGTTAGTTTACAAAACCAGGGGTCCAACCCCAGAATTTACACTCTTGGAAACTTCCTCCGCGAGGAAAAGGCACGATACCTTCTGAACTGTTAGCCTTAACAATTCATACTCTATGCCAAAATTTGCTCCTAAACGTTGCTAAGTGAAATCTGCAATAAAAAAAATTTGCCGCGGACCGGTTAGTTTAAAATACCCAGGTTCAAACCCATAATTTACACTCTTGGAAGACCCCTCCGCGAGGAAAACGCACGATACCTCCTGAACTGTTAGCCTTAACAATTCATACTCTATGCCACAATTTGCTCCTAAACGTTGCTAAGTGTAATCTGCAATAAAAGAATTTGCCGCGGACCGGTTAGTTTACAATACCAGGGTTTCAACCCCAGAATTTAAACTCTTGGAAGCTCCCTCCGCGAGGAAAAGGCACGATACCTCCTGAACTGCCAGCCTTAACAATTCATACTCTATGCCAAAATTTGCTCCTAAACGTTGCTAAGTGAAATCTGCAATAAAAAAATTTGCCGCGGACCGGTTAGTTTAAAATACCCAGGTTCAAACCCCAGAATTTACACTCTTGGAAGCCCCCTCCGCGAGGAAAAGGCACGATACCTCCTGAACTGTTAGCCTTAACAATTCATACTCTATGCCACAATTTGCTCCTAAACGTTGCTAAGTGTAATCTGCAATAAAAGAATTTGCCGGGAACCGGTTAATTTACAATACCAGGGTTCCAACCCCAGAATTTAAACTCTTGGAAGCTCCCTCCGCGAGGAAAAGGCACGATACCTCCTGAACTGCTAGCCTTAACAATTCATACTCTATGCCAAAATTTGCTCCTAAACGTTGCTAAGTGAAATCTGCAATAAAAAAAATTTGCCGCGGACCGGTTAGTTTAAAATACCCAGGTTTGAACCCCAGAATTTACACTCTTGGATGCCCCCTCCGCGAGGAAAAGGCACGATACCTCCTGAACTGTTAGCCTTAACAATTCATACTCTATGCCACAATTTGCTCCTAAACGTTGCTAAGTGTAATCTGCAATAAAAGAATTTGCCGCGGACCGGTTAGTTTACAATACCAGGGTTTCAACCCCAGAATTTAAACTCTTTGAAGCCCCCTCCGCGAGGAATAGGCACGATACTTACTGAATTGTTAGCCGTAACAATTCATACTCTATGCCAAACTTTGCTCCTAAACGTTGCTAAGTCTAATCTGCAATAAAAAAAATTTGCCGCCGACCGGTTAGTTTAAAATACCCAGGTTCGAACCCCAGAATTTAAACTCTTGGAAGCCCCTCCGCGAGGAAAAGGCACGATACCTCCCAAATTAATAGTCGTAACAATTCATACTCTATGCCAAAATTTGCTCCTAAATGTTGCTAATTGTAATCTGCAATCAAAAAATTTGCCGCGGACAGGTTAGTTTAAAATACCCAGGTTCGAACCACAGAATTTAAACTCTTGGGAGCCCCCTCCGCGAGGAAAAGGAACGATACTTCCCAAAGTAAAAGCCGGAACAATTCATACTCTATGCCAAAATTTGCTCCTAAACGCTGCTAATTGTAATCTGCAATAAAAAAAAATTGGCGCAGACCGGTTAGAGTAAAATAGCCAGGTTCGAATCCCCGAAATTAAAGTCCTGGAAGCTCCCTGCGCAAGGAAAAGAAACGTTTCTTCCTGAACCAATAGCCGTAACAATTCATACTCTATGCAAAAATTTGCTCTTACCTGTTGGAAACAGTAATCTATAATTAATTAATTTGCCGCGGACCGGTTAGTTTAAAATACCGAGGTTCGAACCCCAGAAATTGAGGTCTTGAAATCTCCCTGCGCGAGGAAAGACACGTTTCCTCCTGAACCAACAACCCCAACAATTTATACTGTACGCCAAAATTTGACATTAAGCGTTGCAAAATGTAATGTGTAATAAAAAAATTTGCCGCGGACCGGTTAGTTCAAAATACTCAGTTTCGAACCCCAGAAATTTAAGTCTTGGAAGCTCCCTGCGCAAAGAAAAGTCACGTTTCCTCCTGAAACGTAAAAAATTCATTCATATATATACTGACACACCAGATTGTAACTAATTTGCAATTCAGCAAATTTCATTAAATAACACTTTATTAGCAAAAAGACATTCGTTACCATGGTACCTGAGTGCAATATATAAACTATGCCCATTAGTTTAAAAGCGGACGATAAGTAGCATCTGTGGTTTCGCTTACGAAGAAAGATAAACAAACGTACGAGAATTAAAAGGTAAACAAACTTATTTCCGGATCTTCATAATTTTTTTTTTGCGATGTATTCTGTCCATTCTGGATTCTTTAGGACAGTTCTCCAACTTTCTGTTTTTTTACCCTGACTTGTACGGATGTACCATTTTTCAGTGAGCAAATTTTTTAAAATCTCTTCTGGTATTGTTAGTGTAAAATATTCTTCATTGCTACTTGTATTACAAGAGCTCTCTGAACTTTCTGCAGATTCTTCGTGAGACGGTGATGGACCAATCAATTGGGTTTTATATCGAACCGATTATTCGTCATGTATGAATGCAATGTCGTTGGCTTAATTTTTCCCCCAATGCTATTTGAAATCCGTTCCCAAACACAATTAGTAGCTGTTACAATTTTTCCTTTTTATATACTCTATATTTAATACTTATAAATAGGGAACGGATTTTCATGTAAATACATATTTTTGCAGGGACAAGATACCAACATTCACTAATATTTTGTAGACTTAACACGACATTCTGAACGAATTGGAACCATTTTTATTTTACATATTTTTACATATTTTGGTATAATTAAATATTTTACATATTTTATCTATTGCTTCATAGTTCGTTACATTTTAATACATTTATATGTCGAAAATGAACATTTCACATGCGATGTTCGAAATATATGTTACTTGAAAACTAACTTTGTTACTGAAATACTTAAGAAATCACGCAATGCGCTTGTATAAATGCCGGACCATCGCTATTAATTGTCAAACTTACCTCCCCCCGCCCCCATCTGGTTCTTGGAAACCGCGTAGTCGGGATCAAGGATGAGTGGATGTATGTGAAGCAGAAGGAACTTTAACCACGTGCTTACTCGTGTTTCATAGACCCCATGCGTAACGATAAAAAATCCTGATCATTGCCTTATCCCGTTTCTGGAGTTGGTGTGTGTGTGTGAGTGGGGGGGAGCGTATGCTCCCTTTACCCCCCCTCTTTCTACGAAAGTATATATTTCGGATGAAACTAGCGAATAATTGCTTCTGTAGATGTAAAACTTTCTTTCAGCCTCCCTGAATCCATATTAATATTTGATCGGCAACGTACTGTGCTCGGAAAACGCTTGAAGAATGGAATTTTAAACATTATAACAAATTTTTATTTCACATATTTCCTATTTTTTCTTACATATTTTTGAAAAAATAACTACATATGTATGTACATATTTTGCTTTTTTTATTACAATAAATTCCGTTCCCTACTTATAAACTATTAGTTCATAATCTAAATTGTGAAGGTTTCCCCTGTTTCTTATACATTGTTCTTCTAAAATACCTTAATCACATCAAATGTTTCCCCACAAGGTACACGTCCACTCACAGCCACGCGGGAACAGCTCGTGAAACTGCTATTCAGCAGTTATAGTTGTCGTAACAATTTCAGGAAATTGAACCGTTATTGTTTGAAATATTGCAAGTGAGGATTAGACAAAATACCTGGGAAAGCTGGACGTTGTTTCTCTCGAGCGGCCGGGGAAAATCCGCAGGCCCAAGGAATCCCAACTCATCGGGACCCAAAACAGGAAGTATGCCAATGCTCTCTAAAACCTAAGGTTTGGAAATGCCTTTCTTTTTATACATCTTTGTTAATAATAGAAACAAAGTGTATGTACCTTTTCGTCTAAATAAACAGTTAATGACTCATTTGCTACTGACATGTAAATAACAATAAAACAAGCACTGCGAGGTGTTATTTGAACTACCATACTTGTAACATTTATAAACAATATTTGTAGTTTTTCTCCCATATTTTCCTTGGAAACACCACGTGAAAAAAATTACTAAACTCATGACAAAGTTCTGACCGTTCACAAGGAATAAGAATTATTTTAGTTGGCATTTAGACCTCAAAATAATCGGAAACCACCAGAATCTCTTGCTTTAACCCTTCAACATGGGGTGCCGTCCACATACGTACCGGGGCTTTTAACTTCTACCTGCGGGATGCCATCTGAAGACGTCATGACGCAGCTTTTCCGCGTGCGAGATGTCCTGACACGGCGTGGCCGTTTCTCTCCTCGGCGAGGGGGCCGAGCGGATGCAACCGCATTCGTAAAGGTATTTGGCGAAGGTAGTTTCTCTTCGTGTAACGGGCCCGCCGGGGCAGCTACTCGACCTAGCTAGAATATGCCTAGTGTCGAAAATCCGCCACCCTCGGGACTCGAACCCTAGGACCTCCCGATAAGAAACTCTGCCGTGTAAATAGTTCTTTCCTCTGAGACATCTCAACGGAAAAAATCACAATGAATTTCCCCCAAATACCTGTACGATTCTACTGAAATACCGGTATTTTCGTATGAAACTACCGGTATTTTGATGAGAGAATACCGGTATATTACCTTTAAATAAAGGTATTTTTCCGGTATAGACGTCGGATGAAGGTAAAATACCTCTAAAAATACCGGTATTTGAAGTCTTATACCGGTATTTTTAAAGGTATTTTGAATAAAGGTATAATAGAGGTAAAGGTATTTCTATACCGGTATAAATACTTTTACCGCTATTATTTCGGTATTCGGTCCAACAAATTATTAATAGACACAATTATATAAATTGTTTAAGAACATTTCTTCTTAAATTTCAAATATATTTTAAAATATTTGCATTATTAACGAATAATAATAAATAAGTGTAAAAACATAAAACTACTAATCTATACAGAATGATACGAAAAATTCTGAAAATTCTGAAATTCCAAGAAACTCATTATAAACATTTCTCGGACACGCCACCCACGTCTGACAAAGCGCCGTGTGAGAGCGAGGCGCGCTGCCGCTCCGAAATCGAGCTGAGATCAGCGTCATATCCGTTGCCGGCGACAGGTCGACCCACGCGGCACGTCCGGCGTATCGTATTCCTTTCAATGTACGCAACGACTGATAAGTGGATGTTAATCGACTCCTCTGCGGTGAAGGAGCACGCTGTCTCCTGTTCTACCGCAGTGACCTGACCCAAGAGCTTGTGAAGAAAATTATTATTTATATCATGAATAACCAATTTTCACAATAATGCTTTAATTTTTCGTTTATTGCTATATATTAATTTTGACCTTGACGCGTCTGTACGTTGCCTCCATTTTACAATAGTTTCATTAGGCAACAATCGGAACAAAACATTTATTAACAATTTTACCAATCTACCCCAAAATGAGGAAATTATAAACTTCCCTTGTTTACTTGAAATTAAAATCCAATCGCCAATTTTTCAGATGCACAAATTTCTCTATCACTAATTCATTAAAGTTGCTGGTTTCTCGAAGTTGCTATTCTATTGATAGCATTGTTATGTTGTCATAGTATTTCTAAGACGAGTTTTTATCCGCTTCATTGTTGAAATCGAGTGTTGGGCTTCTGAAGTGAGAAGAATCAAAGAAGTTTACAGACTTCTGGAAAAACCGTGTTTTAAAATTACGGGAATTAATGATCGTGTACATTACATACACATTACATCGATTTTTACAGTACTTTCTCTAAAACTACTGATAATTATTATCTACAACTAACTTACAATTATGAACAGGCTATTCAGCCAACACCTCGCAGGAACGCAGGAACCTAGTGGTTCCACTGATTAAGCATAAACACGAATGAATGTAAAGTCCGTCCGTCCGTCCGTCCGTCCTCGTCGTCCGTCCGTCCGTCCGTCCGTCCGTCCGTCCGTCCGTCCGTCCGTCCGTCCGTCCGTCCGTCCGTCCGTCCGTCCGTCCGTCCGTCCGTCCGTCCGTCCTTCGGTCCGTCAGTGTACCCACCAATGCGTCCGTTGATTGTCCGTTCGTCGGTCCGTATCGGTCGACCCTGAAATATACCGGTCTACGAGGATTGGGTTGGTGTGTATGTCCATTTATGTTAGAAATTTACTAATTTGTTGGGGTATTAATTTAGAAATAACACCAAAGCCTTTCTGAATTAATATTCCACCGACTTCAGTCGGCTACTATTCATTTATTTAAATCAATTTTTTATCTTTCTTTTCTAATAATTTTTAATAAAACTCCTTTCTTATTTAAATTTACTCTTTTAACCTAATGAATGATGGCCACCGAAACTTTCATACTTAATTCTTTTTATAATCTCTCTCTAATTTCACTTATTTACTAAGACATTCTTGGCCTTGAACTGTTCAATACGGCAAAGTTTTAATTCTTAATTACTTAACATATCTATTGCTGAGAAAACACTGCTTTCTTGGCGATGAGAAGTTTCATTTGTCGATTAAGCGCCGTCCATTCCACTATTACTTAAAAATCCAACTAATTTCGTGTCAGCACAAGTTTTTTCACCGTCTGTCGTCCTAATTCTATTTGTACCTTCGCGACACAATTTCGCCGTGGGTCCGTCTATAATCACGTTCATTTTTCTACTGTTAACTTCATACAATTCGTGTAAATCATTTATATCGGATCACGGCATATTCTAAATTAAAATTTTTACAAACAATTTCTTGTGCCAGTCACGGCCACACGTCCTACCTCCATCAGATCGAGACAAATTCTGACGCAAAATTTTCATCTATCTACCCTGCTTGTTTCTGCTCTTCACATGTTCTAATTGTTACTGCCCGAGTCCGATGCTAATTTGTCACCGGTAACTAAGCTATCGAAATTTTCTTATCTACACTAACAATGGAACTTTTATTAATGTAATTTATTATTTTTTCTAATATTTTAAATATTTTCTCAAACTCTTCTTTCTTGCTGTTTAATGACGGCTTCTGTCCCCAATGTCTCATTTCTATTTATTTTTCTTCGTATTTTCCCTTTTCTGGCATTCTGTCAACATTTTTATTTTTTTCCCAAAATACCCAATAAGTATTTTAACCTACCTCAATATAAAATTTAGCAGAATGTCGAAGTGTACCTTAGATTCACAGTCAATTACTTCGAAAAATAAAACATCTCGCTTACTGCCTATACGCAAGGGGCAATACAAGCTACACGATAAAAATATTTATGTTTTGGGATCTCTGCATTTTTCACCAACAAAATGAGTGCCTAGATATTAATAAATAACCCTCTTTCAACTGTGACTACACAGGCCCACGCTCAAAATATTTGTATCGCCAAAGAGCTAATCTCTCCACACATTCCAGAAAAAAAATTGATGCAGAACAAATTAAAACATGTTTGTATTTAATGCGTTCTCTCTAAATGTGAAGTACTTAATATGAATGTCTATAAGAGACCATTTGCGCTTCAGAGGCACGTCCGCCAATGACAATGGTCGGCAAACGAAACATTGAATAACTTCAGCGTCAAATGAGAGTGTAGGCTTCTTCACGCCGCGACCTTCCTCACCATGCCGGTGGCATTTCGCTCCCGGAAGGCCGCAGCATGACGGCGGAAACGTTCAAGGCAAACTGTCCAGGGCGCGACGTCTCCCGAACCAACAAGCATCTATTTATTTATTTATTTATTTATTTTATGTCAAAAAACAGTGAAAATTGTGTATGACGTGCTATGGGGAAGAAGTGAATTCTGTGCACGTTTTCAAAATTCTCTGATCCCTACACTAAGTCATATACTACTTGAATTTTCAATTAATTAAAAAACGCTCCGATGTAATAAAATCTATTTTCAAGGACAAATAAACAAATTTTGGTCTCTTATTCTTTATGTCCTTCGTCAAGGAATAATACTTTTTGCCCCGACAGTATGGAAACAATTTGAATAACTATACATCCCACTGAATTCTAGAAGTAGTACTCAGATAATGAAGTTAACATTTATGTACAGAAGCAAAACAAGGGGCCATCTGAGCTCTGAGCTCATTGGAGCAGGGAAACTGGACAAAAAGCCAGATCGAATAGAGGTCATTGACTCAGAAGCTGCGATACAATACTTCCTACATCTTGTTTAGAATTATACAATCCAAATGGTAAATACATTATTAATCTTATTACAAATTATTATTAATCTTAACTTTTGAGTCACTTTCCATTGTATCTGTGGAATAAAATTCTCGAATGGTTTTAAAATAAATGTTTTGTCCATTTTATGAGTGTAGAAAATAAACCGGACATTGCAGCGTGGCATTACTGCCCAGTGTTTTACAGTACCCAACCAGGAACCCGTGATGTCTGGAAGTCGCTTAACCTCCGTACTTCCCGGTGCGTAGTTTAGGAATTCGGCTAGTGACGCCGGTTCAATCATTCAAATCTATTATGCCCAACTTGTTGCCATCTGATTCAAACTTCTACACATTTTCATCATTTTATTTAAATCGTGGGATCCTAATTTTTGTATTTCAATATGTGGTATAATTTGTTTTACTAATAATTTGACTCAATCTCCTTTTGATTGTTGCCCCCACGTAAGAAATAATTATTGCATGCAATTTTAAAGCTCATTCATGCCGAACATTATTTTATTCCGATTCAATTTTCATGAAGGGTTAAGAACATAAAATGACCGTGTAACAATTAAATCAGACGAGGTTTATCTCGAGAAATGTTGTACCAAGATGGTGTAGCTGTTGTAATTAATGCGACGCATTTTAATCTTGAAAATGGATTGTCACCCAGTACAAATATTTGATTCCATCGGCCTTTCGTTATCCAGATGCCCTAACTAAGCTATAGAATCGAACATTTCATTCGGAACAATTTAACGAACGTCTAGCGATCAGCATTCGTATAAACGACACACGTGTTCTCGTAAGCGCATTACTGAAATCAAATGCTTGTGCGTGCAGTATTACTTCCATCAATATATTGTATTTTTTAATATTAAAGAAAACGAAACACGTAAAATATGTTATAGACTCAGTCCTATGCTACAGCTCTGCTGAACAGCAGCATACATGGGCGCTTGAACGGTTGCAGTGAATTTTGCTTCGAGTTTTATTTACACTCATATTTGCAAATAATATAATACGCATTACTTACAGTTTTTCTCCTACAAACACTTTTGAAGCTCTCTCAGGTGCAATAGGAATTACTCCACACAACCAAAACGAAACCCCAGTTTTCAACCGTCAGTTGTGAAAAAGTACTTCATGGCAAGATGGCCTCATGTCCGTGCGTTCCACTGCGCTGAAATAAAGTGAGAAAATGTTGCTAGCATCTGCCGCTGAGGACAGGAGCGCTGCCATCGCGATACTCCCGTAAGAAAACATAGAGCTTCCAAATAACGATGGATTATTTACGATATCTATCTTGTTGTAATGACAGTAATTTCATCTAATTGACTACTTATTTATTGTTATTCGTAGTAAATAACTATTTTCATTTGAATCCATTTAATACAGCTACTCGATACTATTCTATCCGTTAGCGTTGCACTGTGGGAAATATAGGAGACGCTGAGAAAGAGCGCAAATTTCAAATCATAAGGGTTATAGTGTTAAACATTGTTCCTGCGGTGAAGATTTACAGTGGTGTGTGCATGCTTTAGGGCTTTACCAAACTAAGAAGCCAATCTGCAAACTATTGATAGAATTTTAACAATTGGTCAATAATTCATTGTTCTATTAATGATTCATGGTTCGAGCCTATGTACATTGGATTTTATGTTTTGTATGCCCAACAAAATGAAATATTAAAAGGAAGTCATTTGTCAACTTCTTCCACACATTCTTAATCTTTATATGAATTCTGTGTAATTGTGAATTGAAAAGTGACTTATTATTTTAATACCTGCTTTCTAATCATATCAAAACTCCTAAACGGATGATAATTTTGGATGCAAATACTATAATATTGTTTTTAAGAATAAAAATAAATGATATTTATAAGTGCTAGGCCCAGCCAGTCGTCCCTAAACCAACATTTTCTGTAATTTTGTTTTCAAACAATTACCACATTTTTTTAGATCAAATCCAAAGGAGAATAATTTTCATTTGAATTACATTTTATATTTGCAATTAATAATAAAAAATATTACTTCAAAAACATTTACAAGTAGGGTGACAGAACAGATAGTGATCTTTCCCCTGAAATCGTTTCAGAAACTGCTCTGATTTTTCTTTTCAATTATGATTTATTTCTAACTATTAAAATTTCCTAGTTTTGTAAGAACATCTTACGTTTTGTATTTCATGATAATTAACGAAGATGTTATTTCAAAAGCGTTAATGGATAAGATGTCTGAATAGAAAGTTGCCCTATCCCTGATATCCTATCTGAAACTTCCTCTAATTTGTTATTTCAATTGTGATTAGTTTCTAAGTATTAGAACCTTCTAATTTTGTTGTAACTTATTACATTTTATATTTCAAAACAACATTTATACAATGTATGATTTCAAAGCATTTATGTATTTCTGAGCATACAGGAAACATAAAAAGTGAACACAAATAGGGTTGTCTGAACAGAAAGTGGTTCTCCTGAAATACTTTCTGGTTCTTCCTTTGATTTGTTATTTCAATTGTGGTTTGTTTCCAATTAATAGAACTTTCCAATTTTTTTGGATAATGTTACGTGGATCATGTGTTTCAAAGTTACATTTACACAATATAAAATTTCAAAAACTTTTATGAATATCTGAACATTTAGGGTCTCAACGCACATGGGTGTGTGTGACCACAAAGTGGTTCTTCTGAAATCATTTCTGGTTTTTCTCCTTATTTGTAACATCAGTTGTGATTTATTTCCAACTAATAGAACTTTCCTATTATTTTTGGATAATTTTCCATTTTATTTTTCAAAGTAACATTTAAACAAAATAAAATTTCAATGGGAAAATATTTGAAATCCTTTGTGGTATTCAATTATGGTTTATTTTCAATTATTTGAACTTTATAGTTTTTCGAGAATATATAAATAAGATAACTACAGGAATATATAAAATAACTACTTTCTATGATATCTTGTTATGAAGAAATCGTTATTGAATACCTTTTATTGTTATTCTCTGTGTCTTTAATTGTGTGTTATCTTTAATAGAGTAAAGTGCGTGTGGAACCAAAAACTATCAGAATGAAATATATGTCTTGCAATTAACGAAGTATATTTTATAAAGGTGTGAAGTATTAGAAAAAAATAATGATTATATTTTCGTCTTTAATTTACTCTTTTGGGTACAAAATGATACTAATGTGTGAGTGGAAGCACATCTAACAAGAAGTTCTAAAACTTATAGCTTACAAAACTTGAATCACTTTTCGAACCAAGTTCCTTTGGATTTACTCTGGCGAAAATGCTGCTTTTTCGACAGAAAAGCTAATTGTGAGAGTTGATACCACAAACGGGACCTTTTTTATTTCTTCTGTATATAGTAAATTACTTTCTCTAATGCAGTGTGTAGTTAGAATCTGTTTTGTGGGTTCTCGACATCAAAAACGTGCTTTCAAAACCCTCCGTCCGTCTGGGAACAACGCTAGCGCCTAAACCAGGGGTGTTCAACTTGCAAGGCCTCGAGAGCCACAACTTAAACCTTTAATATCGTATGTTTCTTACTCTGGCGATCCTCACATAACTTCCCCATGATGTTGATCGCGGCACTTTGCCTGGTTTCTTGGAAAAAAGGGAAGGGGAACGGAACCAAGCGTGATATCAAGCCGTACCGTGCATAACGCAGTGAATCAAATTGGGATGATTTTTAATTTCTGAATTTACTAAAAATTTCCTTAATCAAACTTTCTCTTTTTACACTAAAGAAGGGTTGGCCAGAGCGCGGCTTGGGTGCTAGGGGCGCAATGTTCTCGTCTGACATAGTTGCACGGGACTTTCACTTTTCACTAATAACTGGGGGGCGGAGTTTGTTGACCTCAAATATCGCCAAAAATGGTCAATGAAATGCGCTTAAAATGTATTGAAAATGTCTTAAAAACAAAGAGAAATGTCATTAAGATATGATTAAAACCAGTTCGGATGAATAACTCAAACTGTTGGATATGTTACTGATGTAACCGTTCGTTCAAGAGAAATCAGCTTGCAAACCTTTGGTTTGCACTGCTCTTTAACAGGAAATCTCTGTCTTAAGTTATCCCTAAATCGGTCGGACTGACAATGACATTGACAGACGTCACAGGAAACTTAGATTACGAATACAGCGGATGACATTACGATTTCTGAGCGGAGAAATCGAATAGGCAACTCCGGAATTCTGTGGAGAACATTTTTTTTATCTCGTAAATATTATTTTAAGCAAGTACCATTAAACTGCTATGAAAATCGATGAAATCAGCGAAAAATTCATTAAAAATGACGAAAAATGTAAAATATGACTTAATAGATGAAATCGACGAAAAATGTCGAAAAGACATGAAAAAGTGTCATTTCCTTATGTCATAAAATAAAATTAATTTCTATACTAAACGGCATTGTTCTAAAGTAAAAAAAACAACAATTCATTAAAATCCACACCCTTTGGCGGGCCACATAAATGACAGGAGGGTCCGCATGCACCCGCGAGCCGCCACCCCGTTCTAAACAGGATTCCGCCAAATTTGATACTCCCCTATCGATCGATGGAGTGATATCGTGAAACCATGAATTGGAAACGGGCAGTTAATTTTTTTGCGAGGAAACTTTAAAAAATCGAATATCATTTTCTAAATTTTCTCAAACCTCGTTCCAATGTTTTCGAATACATGAATCTACACTAATGAAAATGGCGTTTGTCGGATTTTCTTTAACATCCCTGAATATTAAAAAAATTGAAAAGTGAAATCTTTTTTGGATCCCTCTTACAACCACATTATTGAAGATTTTAGAATGACATCCTTCAAAATTAATTATTTAAAAATAGAAGGTATATTTGCGTCAAAATATATTTTTTCGCGTAATTTTGAGTTAAATAGAATCAATTAAAAAGTACGTAAACAAGACGTACCCCACAAGAGCTTCAATTTTTTAAAAAAATTGTTTCCTCAAAAAAAGCAAGTTTCACTTAATAATTTGGTATTTCATTTATTTCAAAAATTCTAAAAGTCCAAAAATGACTAAAGTAATGTTTTTGAATTTGTCCAGCTTCTATATTAGAGCTGCAGATTTTTTATAATGCAATTTTTTCAAATATAAGACCTTTAAATTATTTTGGGTTAATGTTTTTGAAGTTCGCTCTTCCGTAATTTTGAGTTTCACGATTACAAAGTTCTATTTTTTCAACCTCTCCAACACCTTTAACTCTGAAGTTGGACATTTCTTTCTTATTACATTATATATTCAAGATCGAATATTTTCCATATTCGATCTTAAATATCATGTTAAGAACAAAGTATTAATCGAACCCTGGAGCTAGACCATATACTACTAATTACTATAATTTTAATAACCTCACTAATATTAATAACAATATGTAAATCTAGTGAGGGGAATATAATTCGCAATGCTCTGTGATTTACAAAAACAATTATTAGTCAAATATGCCAAATAGGACGGAATGGATAAGTAATTCCAATGCTTCATATATTAAATTACTCGAATAATTCTATTGTTTCGAAAATGTATATCTCGAACAATTTTACTTTATTTTTTATTTTCAGACATTGAACTATCTCATGTAAATATGGTTTCGTAAAATCCTTCTAACATGGTTAATCCTATCCCTTAGAATATGTCTTTCTCCCTCCATACGTCACATACAGTTTTTGACTGGTTTTGACTAAATAAATAAATAAAATAAATATTCTGACATTAATTAATCTAAATGACAGATACTTATAATCATAATACTATTTTAATAATTTTAACGTAAATAAACCGTGATAACCAGAGATAGAGGAAACAATCTTGAGAAATCTAAAAACTTGAATAATTCCAATATTTCGAGAATCCGACGATTAGAACAATACTCTCTCGACAAATCCAAGTGTTTTGCCTAATTCTATTATGGAGAATTATCTCGAACTATTATAAGAATACACTACAATCCTAGTGTTTTGGATTATCCTAGCTGTCTCGAATATTCGTAGTGTCACGAATAATTCTAGTCACGGATAATCTTTTCACATATGATAATCCTATTACCTATGTTAACACTACTGCTTCTGATAAAGCATTCTTTTTTGAGCATTCTGATATCATCTAATTTGAATGAAAGATGATAATTATAATTATATAGCGACATGTTAATACTTTTAATAAGCCTAATAATCCTAGCGCAGGCAACATAATTCTCGGCGCACTTCAATCCTGGGCCACGCGCGCTCGCGATCGACGCGACTGGAATAAAACGCGTCTCCCGCCGGACGCGTGCGCTATTAACACCTATCAGTGGTCCCCGCGGTCGTTAATCAGCATTCTATCCCGCCAAATCCAGCTGCCGCCGCGAATATATGGCGCCCCACGTGGGGCAGATAAGCTTATCGCACCGGCGCGGCGGATCGCCCGGCAGTCTGCGCCCCAAGTCTTTTCTTGCTTTGGGACGCGGCGGTCTTTTTCCCGTCTAGTGGGGAGTGCCCCACGTTCACTGCAAGTGTGAAGTATAACTACGCGTGAAGACGTTGGCTGGTTGATTGATTGATTGATTGATTTTTTCGTGTTTCCGGGCGCGTCAACTGCTTTGATCGTTAGTCCAGTAATTGTAGTGCATGTTCCTCCGGGAGATGGTGGTGATCTTCACCCGCTGGATGGCGAGATACGGCGCCGATCTACCGTCGGCTAGTGGGATTTCCCCCAAACGAGGACTATCCTACCAGCGGGGCACCGCCCCAGCCGGGACAAGCTCTAAGCTCCTGACCGGTCTCCCTGAATATGTGGTAATGTAGTGCATGTAAGTGTGTGTATTAGGGGGGAGGATAGGACAAGGAAGAGGAAGGAAAGATCGCGCGCGGTCCGTGGTCTGTTTGGTAGGATGCTGCTCCGGCATTCGCCTAGTGTTGATCGGACAAACCACAGAAAACTACCGATGAGGGCAGCCGGCCGCTAGAATTCTCCTCCAGACAGCGACTGAATTCGACCTAGCAGGAAAGTTAGTATCGAAAATCCTGCCGGCGTCAGAGGACCTCTCGGTCAGAGGCACTGAAGTGACATCAGTTGATGCACTGAGCTACCGCTCCCGGTACGTTGACTGGTTGTGTATCATTAAAGTATTGACATTTTTGCCCATTTTTTAATGGAATTATTCTGCTCTTGGTAACGTGCTGGCCTCGGAGAGGCGCGGGTTGGAGCTCTGTCCGAGTAAACCAAGCCGATGGCTCCGGATTCGTGTGACGCGAAGGGCTTCCATGTTTGTACTGTGCGGTTGTGGCACGATTGACTTTTCATACCACCATGAATATCACCTGAATAATCGTTTGGTCATTACTCCCTTGGAATAGTGAATGTTCTATTGCGGAGGTGGTGATTTCACCTCCGGTGGATGGTGAGTCCCGAGTTCGACCTTTACGTCGGCGTGCAGGGTATTTGCTCCCGTAGATATCTCCCCCAGCTGGGCATCGCCACAGCCGAACAACAAACTGAAGGCCTCCGACTGGTCGCCCGACATGTGTGGTAGTGTGGTGCATGTAAGTGTGTGTGTAAGAAGGAGAGACATGGAAGACGAAGGAAAGATCGCGCGCGATTCATGGCCTATTTGTTAAGCTACTTCAGTATTCGCCTGGTATTGATCGAAAAAAAAACATGGAAAACTGCTTATCTGAGCAGCCGGACTCTAAAAGTCTTTTACAGATAACGGCTGAAATCGATCTAATGGTCTAGCTAGTTGGAAATCCACCGACGTCGGAACACGAATCTTAGGACCTTCCGATCAGAGTTGCTGCAGGGATTGCAACAACGTTGGCTCTGAGCTACGTGAACTGTAACGAATGTACTGAGCCGATCACATTATACACAGTATTAGTACGAATGCTTAAATAGAAGGAATGCAAAGGCTAATGTGAGGCATGTAGTGTGCGAAATAGTCTTCTCATCCGGATTACCTCTCCTTACGACACATCTATAGACGTACCCCATGCAACACAATCTAGAGGGTGAGTGTTGTTTCTATGGCGTAATGGAGCCGATCGGAACACCGGGCTCGCTGAGCAGGAAAGTGTCTGGACGTATCGTGTTGGGACTTTGCGTCATGCGACAGGCTACTTGTGAAGCTATTACGTTCAAATGACACCGACACCGAACTAGTGATTGCATTACATTCAAACCCGGGGCGGGAGGCCATCGGCAGTTCATGGTTGGGGGGCGGGGCTGCTACAGATGTCAAAAGCCATCAAAAGTGTAGCATACGCACAAGGAAATGTATTTTTCTGTGTTCGTCTTTGGCAGTTCCGGAGTGTATGAAATGAATGCGTCAGGTAAAAAGGTGACGGAGGTGATCACAAAGCAAAAGAATCATCGTAGGAGGACGCGAGGGGGACAGAGGAAGAAGCAGAGAGCGGGTCGGAACGCGTGCCGGATGGGAAGCAGAGGTGGAACGTCCTGGAAGTTAGCAGGACCATTTCACCTAATCACAAAACTGTATAGCTCATAATTTGCCGTTTTTGCCGTTCTTAAGATGTGAAAACAAAAAATTTGCCACGGGTAATTTTCTCAAAAAAATCCATGGTCCTGCTAACTTCCATTGGATGATCGCTGGATCACACATCTAAATCCGTTAATAATGTAAGCATACACACCAGACAGTACTCAAAATTTGCCGCTTTTTATTTATAAACGATTAGTGAAGAAATTATACTGATATCTCCATTTTTTCAAAAGATATTTACAAAATACCAAAAATAACACTTACGTTCCTATCGCGAGCGCCCTCAAGAAGGACAAGACACGTTTCGTCCAAGACCAATAGCCTTAACGATTCATACTCTACGCCAAAATTTGCATATAACCGTTGCAAACTGTAATCTGTAATAAAAAAATTGCCGCGAACCAGTTAGTTTACAATACCCAGGTTCGAACCCCAGACTTTAAACTCTTGGAAGCTCCCTCCGCGAAGAAAAGACACGATACCTCCCAAACTAATAGCCGTAACAATTCATACTCTATGCCAAAATTTGCTCCTAAACGCTGCTAATTGTAATCTGCAATAAACAAATTTGCCGCGGACCGGTTAGTTCAAAATACTCAGGTTCGAACCCCAGACTTTAAACTCTTGGGAGCCCCCTCCGCGAGGAAACGGCACGATACCTCCTGATATATTAGCCTTAACAATTCATACTCTATGCCAAAATTTGTTCCTAAAAGTTGCTAATTGTAATCTGCAATAAACAAATTTGCCGCGGGCCGGTTAGTTTACAATATCAGGGTTCCAACCCCAGAATTTAAACTCTTGGAAGCCCCCTCCGCGAGAAAAAGGTACGATACCTCCTGAAATATTAGCCTTAACAATTCATACTCTATGCCAAAATTTGCTCCTAAACTTTGCTAAGTGTAATCTGCAATAAAAAAATTTGCCGCGGACCGGTTAGTTTACAATATCAGGGTTCCAACCCCAGAATTTAAACTCTTGGAAGCTCCCACCGCGAGGAAAAGGCGCGATACCTCCTGAACTGTTAGCATTCATACTCTATGCCAAAATTTGCTCCTAAACGCTGCTAATTGTAGTCTGTAATAAAAAAATTTGCCGTGACCGGTTAGTTCACAATACCAGGGTTCCAACCCCAGAATTTAAACTCTTGGAAGCCCCTCCGCGAGGAAAAGGCACGATACCTCCCAAACTAAAAGCCATAACAATTCATACTCGATGCCAAAATTTGCTCCTAAACGTTGTTAATTGTAATC